>CM061063.1:45624195-45813741 GCA_030762895.1 Sophora flavescens
ACACATGCATAGGAGCCAAATGAATCATCTAATTCCGTAATTTCTTCATCATCCTCTAGCATAGCGGAATGGATGTCCTCCATATGCCTCTTCCTCTCAATTTCCTTAGTCAAGGGTTCTGATCCTTGAGCTTGTTGCATGGCATTCATGGAAGTGGCAAGCTGTCCAATCTGGGTCTGCAAGGCCTGAATACTAGCATCCGTTCGCTGCTGAGACTGGTCAAATTGTGTCTGCAAATTGTGAATGCTAGCATCTGTTCGCTGCTGAAACTGTCCAAATTACTCCTGAAACTGGAGATTTTGTGCATTTATTTGTGCAGTTATTTGTGAAGTCATTTGCTTGAACATGTCCTCTAGTGAAGGTCCGAAAGGTGCAGAGGTGGTCACTTGGGGAGAATTCTGCGGTGGTGCCAGCGGTAACATCAGTTGTTGTTGCGTGGGTGAGTCCCCATACCAAGGGTTTGGATGGTTTCCCTACGGGGTGGTACTCATCAGTGGAAGGGTCAAGAATGTTGTGTCTGTTCTGATTGTTACCTTGATTGTAAATATTGGTTGTATATGCTTGAGGTGATTCATTAACTTGTCTAATACCAAATATCTCTCGCCTGATTGATGCAGCTCTGAAGGCAGGAAAGTATCTCACTAGGAAGACTTTCTTCAAATCAAACCAGGTTGAGACGGAATTCGGCTCAAGACAATACAACCAATCCCTTGCAGCGCCTTCAAGTGAGAGATGGAAGGCTCTCATCTTGATGTGGTCTTCTGTTATTCCTTCGGTCTCAAAGATTATAGAACAAACAACCTGGAATCCCTTCAGATGCTCCTGCGGATTCTCACCTGCAAGACCACTAAACCTTGGCAACCAGTGCATTAAACCAGAAAAGTCAGGATAATATATGCATGGCGGTTCATAATTAACATTAGGCATCTATCCTTGCATATAATTATCCATGGGTAGATCCACAATCAGACCAATTCAGAAAAAAAAAATTTTAAATATTTTTTTTAGTATTTTCTGTTAATAACAACAAGAGTTCCCCGGCAACGGCGCCAATTTTTGACGCGCTCATAATTAACATTAGGCATGTATCCTTGCATATAATTATCCATGGGTAAATTCACAATTAGACCAATTCAGAAAAATGTGTTTTTTTTAATATTTTTTTTAGTATTTTCTGTTAATAACAACAAGAGTTCCCCGGCAACGGCGCCAATTTTTGACGCGCTGTCGCGCACGCGTCAAAAAGCGAGCGGTTTGTAAAAATATGTAGATAGGGAAAGTGCGACAACTCGAGTATCGTCTCACAAGGACTCTTAGGTTGTTGTTAACAGAAAAGGTCATATTTGGGGGGGTTTTGGATTTGAAATAAGATAAAGAAAACAAAACAGAAAAACAATGCAAACTAAATAACTATCAAATAGCTAAAAACGATCAACCTACTGCTTTCGGTTTCCCACTATCATTGGTTCATATAAATCCAAGCCCTAAGCGGATTCTATTCCCTTTTCGATTGTAACATCAATTAACAAGCGAAACCGACGCTACGAGACATATGCTCCTAATTCCGAATTAAGCAAACGGATTAAGCCCTTCGTGAATTAAGCAAACACGAATTGAACACACGCGAATTAAGCAAACACGATTAAGTTTAGGAACACACAATCATCGAAACAAATCAATATATATTCCATACAAACTGAATTAAGCAAACATAATATATAGAACAAATATTGAAAGAGAAAAGCAATGAGATTAGGAATTATAGAACCTCAAGGCGGTGCGAACCGATTCTGATGAGATCGATCAAGGAGACTAGTTCTCCATTACAAAAGAAACACAAGATACTAAACCAAAATTCACAGCCGTCCTAAAAGAAAAGAAGATGAAAAGATGAAGATCTCCCTGGTTCTGACCTAAACAGACTATAAATACAGATTCTGGGTTGCGGTCGCTCGTGAGGCGAAACATATTTCGTGAGGCGAATCTTATGAACAGTCCTTTAGTGTTTGGAATTCTTGCGAGGCGAGCCAGAGAGGGTGACTGTTGCTGCTCGTGATGGTCTTCAGGCTCGCGAGGCGAGTAGCCTCTCGCGGGGCGAAAACTCCCAGAATTGCTTCTCTTTATTAACCTGAAAACAAGAAATAGCAGTAAGTGCTTTATTTGACTCTAAATCAACTAATTAACCTAAAACTACTTTAGAGACTCAAAATGTTGCTTGAAGACAATCAAGTCTAATTTGGGCGAAAACGGGATATAATTAGCACAAAACCATGGTCATACTAGTCATAAAACTAGATGAGCCAGCGGCTTATCAATGTGTCTTGACTGCAGTTTACCTCATTAATAGAACTCCAACAATAACAAATGAAGGAATTACTCCTTTCCAATTACTTTATGGTAAGCCTCTTTCTTATGAGCACTTAAGGGTTTTTGGTTGTCTTTGATATGTAAAGACACCAACAAAACCTCATGATAAATTTGCTGCTAGAGCAAATAGATGCATTTTTGTTGGTTATCCTAGGGGTAAAAAGGGTTGGCAGGTGTATAATCCAAGTACTAGAGAGTTCTTTATCTCTAGAGAAGTCAAGTTCTATGAACACATATTTCCATATAAGGAACATGAAGGAAACCGAATGGCAGATATTGATAGTACAACAACCATTTTCTCAAATCTTACTTCACAAAATGAAGTTAATCAATCCAATTTGATGGATTACAATGATGCAGCAGCTGATTCACCTAATGATGGATATGAATCGGCTGATGAGTTGGCTGTTTCAGGCAGTCCTACTGATATGGCAGAAATACCTACCAATACAAGTGCAGCAGAAAATCAAGAAGCCTTACAACCAAAAGAATAAAGAAATAGGCGACTCCCCACCTATTTGAAGGACTTTTATTGCAATTCAGCAATTCAAGAACACCCGCACATCACCTCAACTTCAACATCTTCTCCTGGTAACCCTTACCCATTCTCACAATATATTAGTTATGATAATTTTTCTACTTCACATAAAGCTTTTCTTTCGGCCATCAAGTCTCATGATGAGCCTAAGAATTTCTCCCAAGCAGTGCGATCCTCACATTGGCAAGAAGCAATGGCACAAGAAATCACAGCTTTGGAAGAAAACAACACCTGGACCTTAGGACCCCTTCCAAAAGGAAAGAAATGGGTTCGTTGCAAATGGGTTTACAGGATCAAATACAAGGCCAATGGAGACATTGACAAATATAAAGCACGATTAGTGGCAAAAGGCTATACTCAAATTGAAGGGGAAGATTTAACAGAAACCTTTGCACCCATGGCAAAAATGACCACGGTTCATTGTCTATTAGCCATAGTAGCAGTTAAAAAGTGTGAGCTTCATTAAATGGATGTTAGCAACGCTTTTCTTCATGGAGATCTTGATGAAGAGGTATATCTGGCCATACCTCCTGGATATGTGGTGACTGAGTCACAACTTGTATGCAAATTGCAGAAATCCTTATATGGTCTTCACCAAGCATCCAGAAATTGGTATGCTAAACTCTACCAAGCTTTAGCTCACTATGGTTTCCAACAATGCAGCTCTGATCACAGTCTATTCACCTATTCTCCTGGTTCAACTTTCATTGCTACTTTAATCTATGTTGATGACTTATGACACTATTTCTTGCACAACATTCAAACAATATCTCAGTGAATGCTTTCGGATGAAAGACCTTGGAAAGCTTACATACTTCCTTGGCCTTGAACTTTCTCATGGAAACACTGGTTTGTTTCTTTGTCAACAAAAATACACCTTTGATATTCTCAAAGAATGTGGCATGTTGGATTGCAAACCTTGTGGCTTTCCTATGGATCAACATCACGGACTGTCATCAGAAGTAGGAGAACCATACTCCAATGCACCTCAATATAGATGTCTTATTGGTAGATTAATTTATCTTACCATCACTCGTCCAGAATTAGCTTACTCAGTTCATATACTAAGCTAATTTATGCAAGAGCCAAGACAACCACATTGGGATGCTGCTATGCGAGTTCTTCGTTACTTAAAGTCCTCTCCAGGTCAAGGACTTTTGCTGTCCAGAAGTTCTGAACTGAGATTGACAGCATATTCTGATTCTGATTGGGCATCCTGTCCAACTATAAGGAGATCCATTATGGGTTATTTCATGAAGCTAGGAAGTAGTCCAATCTATTGGAAAACAAAGAAACAAACTACAATCTCCAAATCATCCAAATGACAGTAGTATGAGCTATGTCTCATGCAGCTAGTGAAGTAATTTGGTTGAGAAATTTGTTGTCTGCTCTTCAAGTCTCCTTTAATGGGCCTACCCTGTTGCTATGTGATAACCAATCAGCTCTCTATATAGCTGCAAATCCTGTTTTTCACGAACGTACTAAACACATTGAAGTGGATTGTCACATTGTTAGGGAGCAAATCCAAGCTGGAAGAATCACAACTGCTCATCTGTCCACTAAACAATAATTGGCTGATATTTTTACAAAGGCATTGGGTCAGAAGCAGTTCCAGAATCTACTTTCCAAGTTGGGAATTCATGATCTTCATTCTCCAACTTGAGGGGGAGTAATGAAGATAAGGATAGCAGAGAAACTAACTCTGCCAACCAATTCTGTTACAACTAAAATTGATTATGATATTTGATGATACAGTTATTGGATTTTAATCTCTTTTTCTGTTATTAGTGATAACTGATAAGTGATAGGCTTAGCTTAGTTTGTTGAGGAGTTTGTTATGTCAACTCCTATAAATGTAAACCATCTGGTTGATGAATAATCTATGAGAAACGTCTAAAGCATTCAACATCTTTGTTTTTCATCCATCTTTCATTATAATGGTTTTGTAAATATAACACAATGATAATTACAACCATTGCCTTTGTTAGTAATATATACAACTACTCTTTTTCATCCCTTTTCATTCACTGGTTTACTCTCTAAGCTTCCCCTTTTCTATAATCAACAGACCCAATAAAAAGAAGCAAACAAAAGCATGGGCTTGACGAGGCCCAACACCACATCACTAGACAACCAAAACAAAACGAAAATAATAAAAAAGAACTTCAGCAAACAAATCAAACAAAGTTAGGCAAAGGAAAGAAAAAGGGGGAAGCTTTCTAGTCCCTAATGGCTATGCTACTGGTGAATAAATGGAGCTATCAGGACAGGACTTGCAGCCAAAGACACGGCAAGGAGTATTTGGTGACTGGTGAGGTTGTGAAATGGTTGTCTATAAGTCCTTGTTGAGGTTAAAACAAAGAAGATTTGGGGCTAGTGTGTGAGTCGTGTTCTTTTGGTATTTGGGATGTTTAAATTACTAGGAATCCTGGTTGGGGCAAATCCAAGGAAAGCAAGCACTTGGAGCTCGGTGCACTACAACATTTTTGCTTTATGAGAACAGTTAAAAAATGTTGTTTATACAATAAAAACTATTGCCTAAAAAGTATAGGCAACAGTTTTTAAGGGTTGTCTATTCAAGCGTTACTTATTGTCAAAGGCAACAATTTTTTTGTATCTCATGACAACACTTTCGTTAACTATTTCATGTTTTATACAAATAGGAAACAGTTTTTGGGTGAACCTAGCTAGTACGATTTCGGCAAGTGTACCTAGTCGCAAACAAGTAATACGGTGGTGAGACCGGATATCGTCCTCAGGGATCATGGACAAGTACCACTTCGCAAATTGGACTGCTATCTAGACGATCGTTTGGATGGAAGGTAGCTCTAACATGTAACGAAACAAACAAGAATAAAATGTTTTTGTTCTTTTGGGAATTTTAAAAAACACTTAACAGCAACAGGTATGTTATAACAAATGGATGAAATTGCTAGAGTTAGACTATACTAATCCTCCCTTGATTGCAATGAAATGGTAAATAACATAATTCCTAATTCAATTATGACAATCAAATCTTCTCAAATACTCAAACCCTAATGTCTTAGGTGGAATGAGCCTAAAATCCCAAATTAAACCCTAATGTCTTAGGTGGATTAACATGAGAATTTGCATTAAGAGTCAAGATTCATAAGATTGCAAGCACCCCAAGACCTATGTCTAGGTTCATGAACTACTTGGCATTTGATTCATGAACATGCCTTAACATCAATCTTTCAATTGTCTATCAAAGCAACAAATCATTCCAAGGATGATCAAACCTAGGAAAGCATTAAGCATGGAATCAAATACTCATAAAGAAATAGGAATTTGTATTACAATCAAATCATGAGACAAACAAGTTCAGAAAAGTCATCATCTAACCCCAACAAAAAGGGGTTTAGATACACATAATCAAAGAGAAAAAAAAATAAAAGAAATAGAGATGAAGGAAGGAAGGAACTCCATGGAAGGATGCACAGCAGCCACAGCAACCAGAGAGTATGTATTAGGGTTCTTGGATCCCTTTTCTGTTCTGCCCAGTGGTCTTTCTATAACTTAGGCACGCGTCACGGCCGTGATGGCCATCGCGGCCAGGCCGTGACGGGTTCTGCCCTGGACGCCTCTTCACTTTTTGATTCATCACGGCCGTGATAGATTCTGTCTGGTCCAATGAGCAGGTCACGACCGTGATGGGTATCACGGCTAGGCCGTGACCAGTTCTGACTTTTGGGGGTCTGGTACAGTTGACAGGTCACGGCCGTGATAGCCATCACGGCTAGGCCGTGATAGCCATCACGGCTAGGCCGTGACAGCTTCTGACTTTTGGCTTCTTTCTCTTCAGTTATTGCTCCATCACGGCCGTGATGGTCATCACGGATAGGCCGTGATAGGCTCTGCTTGGCTCATTTTCTTCTCTTTTCAGGCTCTATCTTCATCCAAGCTTCATCATGGCTAAATCTTGGGCATTTAATCATAAGTTCCTGCAAAACAACACACAAAACCGCCTCACCTGTTCCAAGATAATAACTAACTAATAATCAAATTAAATATGCCTAAACTATACGAAAATGCATGCAAAATGTACATGAATATGAGGTGAAATCACACTCATAAAATCACCCCAAGCTTAAGACTTTGCTTGTCCTCAAGCAATCACCAAGGCCATAAGAAACAAAGATAGAGCATGGATAGTGAACTAAGAACCCGAGTAACAACTAATCCAAGTAATAGGCATTTTCAAGTAATTCACCAAGAGACGATCAATTTCAAGTCCAATTAGACGCTTAGGTTCCTAGACTCACATTCTCACTGATTCGGGCACTCTTTCTCACCTCACTCAAGTGTTTAAGGACATATAGCAATTCGCTCAAGTTCCTCAAGGAATGAATTCTACCATAAGCTTGACTATTAACCGAATCTCTACTTTATTAAAGAAAACAATTAAGAATCAAGAGGTCTTTTACTTTGGTTGTAGCGGGGTCATGGGATTAATCGTTAGGTGGGGAAATCAAGAAAATGAGATTTCAAAAGGGCTAAACAAAATATCAAGCATTGCAAAGCATGACACCTTCTAAAATACCTTTTTGAGTTTCGATTCACTTTTACACCTTTCTTTCTTCCCTTTCATTTTATTTCTCACTTTCTTTTTGTCACCCCCTTCTCTATATTATCTCTTTTATTTTATTTTCTTCTTTTTTTTTTTTGGAGAAGGGGAGATTTTAATTCAAGGGAAATATTTTTCTGATTTTTCTCATCCCAAACTTTTTCAACTACCTTTTTACCCTTTTTGTAATACTTTACAAGGTGCCATACCAATCATATTCATCAAAGTAATTTAAGGTACCAAGAAAAGTATTTATTCTTTCAGGCTCAAAGTTGGGCAACTAAGGGGTAGCATTTAGTCAATCAAAGCTTAGAAGGCCGGAAAAAATACCTAGTGCCTCAATCGTTTTCAAAAATTTTTTCAAAAATTTTTAAGCTTCAAAATGGTTTCAAGTCAAGTTCTAGAGAAAATACACTCCAAGAGGAATAACACTCTAACACAAAGAATGGGGTAGATTTAGTGAGTACCCCTTTTTGGCTCAAAATCTCACATTTAGAAGTTCAAAAATCAATGAGAAACACAAATCTAAGGAACCACATGCTAATTATCAACTATCAAAAATCATCTCAAGAAATTTTTATCACAAGAATAACCAAAATAGGGTTCAACAATTCACTATCTCAATTTATTTGACACTAAGTTCTCACAATCGGATGCATAATCTAAGCAAGGGGGTAATCGAATCATGTGATCATGCTAAACTATGCTTATATGGATGCAATATTTACAATGCAAAAATTCAAAAATTTGCAAAAAGATTACCCCTACCCCAAGCTTAAATATTTACATTGTCCCCAATGTAAAAAATCAAGTCGGAGAGAGGAGAAAAAGAAAATTGGAACAACTCACCGAGGCGGTAGCGGGTGCTGGCTCACATGCCTAGCCAAAGGGATTGCATGAAAATTGGGTCATGGCCGTGATGCTCATCACGGGCAGGCCGTGATCCTTTCTGACTTCTCTGGGTAGCTCATCACGGTCGTGACCAGTGTCACGGCCTAGGCGTGATGGGTACTGACTTTGCTTCTCTCTTTCCTTTTTGTTTCTCCTTCCCTCTTACCCTGAAAACACTTAACAAACCTGTTAACAAATCTCTTGATCTTCTCAAATTATTCAAGAGTTGAAATAAAAAACAATTTGGAAAAGGAAAAGAAACTTGGGTTGCCTCCTAATAAGCGCTTCTTTAACGTCACTAGCTTGACGGGCAGATGACCTCTAAGAGGGTGTTTTAAGAGGGATGGAGACTGCTTGACGATCAAAGTCTCCTCCAAGGTAGTGCTTGAGCCTTTGCCCATTGACAGTGAAAGTGTCTCTGGATGATGGATCTTCCAATTCAACCGCACCAAATGGGGAAACTGATTTGACATAGAATGGACTCGACCACCTTGATCTCAACTTGCCCGAAAATAGCTTGAGACGTGAATTAAAGAGCAAAACTAATTAGCCTTCTTCAAAATGCTTTAAAAGAATGTACTTATCATGCCAAAATTTTGTTCTTTCCTTGTAGATTCTTCACTCTCATATGCCAAGAGTCGGAATTCATTCAACTCATTCAATTGCAGCAGTCTCTTGTCCATGGCCAGCTTCGTATCAAAGTTCAAGGCCTTCACTGCCCAAAAAGCACGATGTTGGTGCTCTGCCGGAAGGTTACATGATTTTCCAAACACTAATTGGTAAGGTGACATACCAATAGGTGTTTTATATGCAGTCCGATAGGCCCAAAGTGCATCATCCAGCTTCTTTGCCCAATCTTTCCTAGCATTGTTCACTGTTTTCTCCAAGATCCTCTTCAATTCCCGATTAGACAACTCCACTTGCCCACTGGTTTGCGGGTGGTATGGTGTGGCCACTTTATGATTGACCCCAAACTTGGCAAGCACTGCATTGAACTCTTTGTTACAAAAGTGAGTACCCCCATCACTAATAATGGTTCTAGGGGTTCCAAATCGGGTAAAGATGTTCTTCCTCACAAAATTAATCACCGCTTTTGCATCATCTTTCACAGTTGGGACATCTTTTACCCATTTTCTCACATAGTCAACAGCAACCAGAATATACTTGTTGTTGTAGGATGATGGGAAAGGACCCATGAAGTCGATCCCCCACACATCAAAGAGTTCCACCTCTAAAATACCCTTCAAGGGCATCTCATTTCTCTTGGATATACTTTCGGTTCTTTGGCATTTGTCATACTTCATCACCCAAGCTCTAGAGTCTTTAAAAATGGTGGGCCAAAATAAACCACTTTGCAAGACCTTCATGGCGGTTCTCTCACCACCAAAGTGTCCTCTATAAGGTGAGTTGTGGCAGTGAGTCAAAACCCCATCAACCTCTTCTTCCGGAATACATCTTCTCAGAATTCCATCCGAACCTCTTTTGAAAAGGTAAGGCTCATCCCATACATAGTATTTAGAATCATGGACGAGCTTCTTCCTTTGTTGTGCATTGAAGTCCTTCGGAATCTTGTTGGCGGCCTTGTAATTTGCAATGTCCGCAAACCAAGGTGCCATTTGCACCATAAACAACCTTTCCTCCGGGAATTCTTCTCGAATTGGAAACTCATCCTTTGCTTGAATCTCTGCTTGTGGAAGCCTAGACAAATGGTCGGCTACCACATTCTCCACTCCTTTCTTGTCCTTTATATCTAAATCAAATTCCTGGAGCAGTAGTACCCACCTAATGAGCCTTGGCTTGGCATCCTGTTTAGTCATGAGATACTTCAAAGCAGAATGGTCAGTGTAGACAATAGTTTTAGAGCCAATCAAGTAAGATCTAAACTTATCAAATGTAAACACCACAACAAGCAATTCTTTTTCAGTCGTGGTATAGTTCAATTGAGCATCATTCAGCACACGACTAGCATAGTAAATAACATGCAATATTTTATTTTTCCTTTGACCCAAAATGGCTCCCACCGCATAGTCGCTTGCATCACACAGTAACTCAAATGGCAAACTCCAATCTGGAGGTGCAATGACTGGTGCGGTGGTGAGTTTTTCCTTTAAAAGTTGGAAAGCATGCATGCAATCATCATCAAACACAAAAGGAGTATCAACTACCAAAAGTTTGCACAAGGGTTTCACAATCTTTGAAAAGTCTTTTATAAATCTCCTATAGAAACCCGCGTGCCCTAGGAAGCTTCTAACACCTTTCACATTCATGGGAGGGGGAAGTTTTTCGATTACTTCAATTTTTGCTTTATCAACTTCCATCCCCCTTGATGAAATCTTATGACCAAGAACTATACCTTCCCTAACCATGAAATGACATTTTTCCCAGTTTAGGACAAGGTTAGTTTCTTGACATCTTTTCAAAACACATGCAAGATTTTTCAGACATTCGTCAAAAGAATTACCAAACACAGAAAAATCATCCATAAATACCTCAATGAATTTTTCAGTCATATCAGAGAATATGGAAAGCATGCACCTTTGAAAAGTGGCGGGTGCATTACACAACCCGAATGGCATCCTCCGGTATGCATAGACGCCATAGGGACAAGTAAAAGCAGTCTTCTCTTGGTCCTTTGGGTCAACCACAATTTGATTATACCCAGAGTATCCATCATGGAAGCAATAAAAGGCATGGCCCGCCAACCTTTCTAGCATTTGATCAATGAAGGGCAAGGGGAAATGGTATTTTCTTGTAGCCTCATTCAATCTTCTGTAATCAATACACACTCTCCACCCAGAAACGGTCCTTGAGGGGATGAGTTCATTCTTTTCATTTGCAACAACAGTCATCCCCCCTTTCTTAGGAACAACTTGGACCGGACTCACCCATGGACTATCAGAGATTGGATAGATTATACCCGCATCCAAAAGCTTCACAACCTCCTTCCTCACAACTTCTTTCATGTTTGGGTTGAGTCTTCTTTAGGGTTATCTAACCGGCTTGAAGTTTTCCTCCAAAAGGATTTTGTGCATACAAAATGAGGGACTTATCCCTTTCAAGTCGGACATAGACCACCCAATTGCGGATTTGTGCTCTCTAAGCACTCTCAACAACTTCTCTTCCTCTAAGGAGTTCAATCCGCTACTAATGATCACCGGGAATGAAGAATTCACTCCAAGGAAAGCATAACGGAGATGAGTTGGAAGTTCCTTCAACTCTAGCTTAGGTGTCTCGCCCTTGTCTTCAATCCGCAAATCCTCCACAACCTTGTCTTCATCATTACTCAATGCTAGACAAGCCTCAACGGATTTAACCATGAACTCAACTTCTTCCTCACATACCTCTTCTTCTATATTCTCACCCATAAGAGCCGCTTCCAATAAATCTTCAAAAGTTTGTTGCACACTCTTGTCAGTCAATGATTCAACAAGGTCCACACTCATACGTGTATCTTTGTCACTTGGATGTCTCATTGCTTCAAACACATTGAAGGTGACCTTTTCATCTTGGACTCTAAGCACCAACTCCCCTTGATTTACATCGATCAAAGCTCTACCCGTGGCTAGGAATGGTCTTCCAAGAATCAACGGAGTCTCTCTATCTTCCGCTATATCCAACACCACAAAATCTACCAGGAAGATGAACTTGTCTACTTTAACCAATAAATCCTCCACTACACCATAACGATACGTAATGGAGTGATCCACCAATTGGAGAGAAATCCCGGTTGGCTTGACTTCACCAATTCCCAACTTCTTGAAAATGGAGAGAGGCATAAGGTTGATACTTGCACCAAGATCACACAAGGCTCTTCCAATGTTCAAATGACCAATAGCACATGGGATAGTAAAGCTACCCGGATCCTTCATCTTCACCGGTAACTTCCTTTGGAGTATGGCACTGCATTATTCCGTGAGCATGACTGTCTCCTCCTTCCACTTCCTCTTGTTAGTAAGAATCTCCTTCGTAAATTTGGCATAGGAAGGCATTTGTTGGAGAGCTTCGGCAAAAGGGATGTTGATTTGCAACTTTTTGAACACATCCAAGAACTTAGAGAATTGTTGATCTTTTACCTCTTTCTTCAACCTTTGAGGACAAGGTATCTTGAAATACGGTGGCAACTCCTTAGGATTGTCAACTTCTTCAAGAATTTGCCTTCTAGTCTTCTTTCTTGCAAACACTTCATCCACCAATTTTTCCCTCTGTGGTTTTTCAGCTTCAACAATAGGACTAGAGGTAGTGGCTTGGGGAGTCTCTGGTTCTTCATGGGTTGCATCTTCAATGGTCACCTCATCAACTCCCTCACCAATTCTCTTTTCTTCTCTCTCTTTTTCATGTGGAACTAACACTCTCCCACTTCTTGTAGTAATTGCCTTGCAATCCTTCTTTGGATTCTTCTCTGTATCTCCCGGCAATTGACCTTGAGGTCTCTCTGTCATTTACTTTGCCAATTGGCCTATTTGGTGTTCTAGATTCTTGATGGAGGCATTTTGATTCTTCATATTATCTTGAGTTGCTTGCATGAATTGGGCTAGAATATTCTCCAATTTGCTTGAATTCTCTTGAGGAGGCTTTGCTTGAGAACTTGAGCCTTGCCCTTGTCTCCAACCAAAGTTAGGATGGCTACGCCACCCTGGATTATAGGTGTTAGAGAAAGGATCATGCTTAGGCCCTTGGTTTCCCATGTAGTTCACTTCTTCTTGCCCAGAACTTCCAACCACATTAATCTCACAATTTCCATTGGCATGGTTACCTCCACAGAAGTCACACACTGAGGCAGCTTGAACTTGGACCGCTTGTAATTGAGAATTTTGTAGTTGAACGGCCCCCAATTGCTTGGTAAGAATGGCCATTTGCGCCTTAAAAGCACCAACTTCATCAAGCTCCAAAACGCCTCTCTTGACCAGTGATCGTGAACTAGGCATTTGATAATCATTGTTAGCCATTGTTTCAATCAAGGCCTTTGCTTCCTCGGGTGTCTTTTGACTCAATGTTCCACCTGCAACTGCTTCAATCATACTTCGAGAATTTCGGTTGAGCCCATTGACAAAGGTTGCAACTTGCTGCCATGTTTCCAGCTCATGATTTGGGCAAGCGGTAAACAAAGATTTGAACCTCTCCCATGCTTCATAAAGTGATTCTCCATCCCTCTGTTTAAAAGCATTAATCTCCGATCTCAACTTGATCATCCTTGATGGAGGTAAGAAACGAGATAAGAATTTGCTCACCAAATCATTCCAAGTGATAATACTCCCATGAGGATGAGACTGAAGCCATGACTTAGCTCTATCCCTCAAAGAGAAAGGGAAAAGCCTTAAACGAATAGCCTCATCGGAAGCTCCATTTAGCTTAATAGTATCACATAGCTCGATAAATGTGCCAATGTGAGAATGAGGGTCTTCACTATCTAAACCTCCAAACTGATTTTGCTGCACAAGATTGAGAAGTGACGCCTCTATCTCAAAGTTGTTACAAGCCACTGCTGGTCTGACAATTGGAGTTCCACATCTATCGACTTTAGGGGAAGTATAGTCCCCCATAACCCTCCTTGGTGCATTATCTTCAGCCATGATGACAGTTGCTACCTCAACTTGTGGTTCTTGCACACTTGGTAACTCAGCTTGTGGCTCTTGTACCCTAGAAGATGCTTCTTCTCTGTTTTTCCTTGCTTGGGCTTCCTTTCTATTATGTCTACAAAGCTTCTCGATCTCCGGGTTGAATTGAAGTTCACCTGAGTCAATCGTACCTTGCATACACAGAAACAACCAGAGCAAAACAGCAACGAAACAACAAGTACAAGTTAAGAAACAAGTGGGCAATTATGCAGTTTCAATGAAAACAGAAAAACAGAACAAAACAGAAAACACAGCAGTAAAAAGGAAAACAGAAAACGGCAAGAAAACAAAGAAAAGACAAAAAAAATGTCTAAATTAGGAGTCCCCTTTGGTACTAGTGATATTGGCACACCGATCCCCGGTAACGGCGCCAAAAACTTGGTACGATTTCAACAAGTGTACCTAGTCGCAAACAAGTAATACGGTGGTGAGACCGGATATCGTCCTCAGGGATCGTGGACAAGTACCACTTCGCAAATTGGACTACTATCTAGACGATCGTTTGGATGGAAGGTAGCTCTAACATGTAATGAAACAAACAAGAATAAAATGTTTTTGTTCTTTTGGGAATTTTAACAAACACTTAACAGGCAACAGGGATGTGATAACAAATGGATGAAATTGCTAGAGTTAGACTATACTAATCCTCCCTTGATTGCAATGAAATGGTAAATAACACAATTCCTAATTCAATTATGACAATCAAATCTTCTCAAATACTCAAACCCTAATGTCTTAGGTGGAATGAGCCTAAAATCCCAAATTAAACCCTAATGTCTTAGGTGGATTAACATGAGAATTTGCATTAAGAGTCAAGATTCATAAGATTGCAAGCACCCCAAGACCTATGTCTAGGTTCATGAACTACTTGGCATTTGATTCATGAACATGCCTTAACATCAATCTTTCAATTGTCTATCAAAGCAACAAATCATTCCAAGGATGATCAAACCTAGGAAAGCATTAAGCATGGAATCAAACACTCATAAAGAAATAGGAATTTGTATTACAATCAAATCATGAGACAAACAAGTTCAAAAAAGTCACCATCTAACCCCAACAAAAAGGGGTTTAGCTACACATAATCAAAGAGAAAAAAAAGAAAAGAAATAGAGATGAAGGAAGGAAGGAACTCCATGGAAGGATGCAGAGCAGCCACAGCAGCCAGAGAGTATGTATTAGGGTTCTTGGATCCCTTTTCTGTTCTGCCCAGAGGTCTTTCTATAACTTAGGCGCGCGTCACGGCCGTGATGGCCATCACGGCCAGGCCGTGACGGGTTCTGCCCTGGGCGCCTCTTCACTTTTTGATTCATCACGGTTGTGATGCTCATCACGGCTAGGCCGTGATAGATTCTGTCTGGTCCAACTAGCAGGTCACGACCGTGATGGGTATCACGACTAGGCCGTGACCAGTTCTGACTTTTGGGGGTCTGGTACAGCTGACGGGTCACGACCGTGATAGCCATCACGGCTAGGCCGTGACAGCTTCTGACTTTTGGCTTCTTTCTCTTCAGTTATTGCTCCATCACGGCCGTGATGGTCATCACGGCTAGGCCGTGATGGGCTCTGCTTGGATCATTTTCTTCTCTTTTCAGGCTCTATCTTCATCCAAGCTTCATCATGGCTAAATCTTGGGCATTTAATCATAAGTTCCTGCAAAAAAACATACAAAACCGCCTCACCTGTTCCAAGATAAAAACTAACTAATAATCAAATTAAATATGCCTAAACTATACGAAAATGCATACAAAATGTACATGAAATATGAGGTGAAATCACACTCATCACTAGCGCAACAGTTTTCGAATGTAACCAAATGTCAATTAGTACAGTTTTTAACTGTTGCCTAAAGATCCAAATGTAACATTTCTCAAATGTTACCGCGATTTATAGGCAACATTTTTTAAATGTATGCTTAGAGTATAAACAACAATTGTTAACCATGTTTTGAGTACAATTAATAATTGTTGCTTAAAAGACTAAAGACAACATTTAATAAATATCATATATATATATATAATATTAAATTTTAATCATATATCAATTTAATTAGTTTCATAAATTTTTAGAACATTTAATATTAATTTTCTAAATTTAACCTTAATTTGATCCCATACACAATTTACATACCCGTTTCAATTTTTTTTATCCCATATATATATATATATATATATATATATATATATATATATATATATATATAATTTAACAAAGAAATAATTCATGAAATATAAGTTTGAACATCAACCTAAATATACAAAAGTAGTCAACAATAGGGCCACATGGTTCGATCAAATATCATATCATACATTGAAGTTCGAGTCTTGCAAAATAATAATAAGAATAATCCAAAACGGGTATCTAAAGAGAAAATAAAAATAAAAATGCATCATCATCATCATCTTGCAACTCCTCATTTGTATCTCCTCCATTGGGACCTTCTTGCACAAGGAAATAATAATACAATAATTGTTAGACGAAAACTTTTTGGATAATGCAAGCTTATGTAAAAAAAATTATGTTTCTCATGCTTTAAATCATTAGGGTCAATTATCTTCTTCTTGTTTTTTGGTTTTGCATCATGGATTTTCTGGCTGAATCAGGATCATGCAACATGGCCTTTTTGGTTGTTCTTCGAAGCAAGCAAGAGGGGCCGGTGTATAGGGGACATTCTTTATTATGGCTTCATTTGTATGGCTAGTGTGTTGACTTATTTTTCTGTGTTGTTTCGGTGGTGAGGGTGCAACAGTGCTCAAGAAAAATCCCACTTTCCATACACACCCATTTTCTAAGGCTATATTTTGTAAACTAAACTAGCAATATCCCAATGAAGCAAATCTATGCTCATAACTTCAAAATGTTTGAAGCAACTGTAGAACAAAGTGTATTTCCATTGGGTTCAAATATGATGGCTCAGGCTATTGTGTTTTGCTACTAGGAACAACTTCAAAAATATGATAGATGATGAGCTATCGTATATACAGGTTAACTTCAAAAATCAAAAAACATAATCCTTAAAGTGAGAAATTTTAAATGAACCCAATAACATAACTCAAAAACATCAGCTCAATTTGAGTACTAAAGCATGTGGAAACTTCAACATACCAAAATTTAAAATATTAAAACGAATGCAATATATATAAGATGAAAAGGCAAATAATGAGTACTAAAAGTTTCAAAATACCTCTTTGTTAACAAGCCCCAGAAAATCTTCAACTTTTGAACTAACAGTCTGCCATCAGAATAAAAGACATATTATGAGACATAAGCATGCTTTAAACTCCTTATATGTTATTGTAGCAGGCAAAAGCTTAAGACATCAAATTCTCACCGATGCAGAAGCTAAAACATCTGTTTCTGTACTTGCTACCTCAGTGTTTAGACCGTCCACTAATAACATCTTGACCCCAGGACCATAATAGTTGAGGCGTCCTCCAACAACACTACCTCCATGAGTGTAGTAGCTTCAATAGATCACTTAACATTGTGCACCTCGGTCCTTAACACACAAAGACCTTGCACACCATAACCAAATAAAGATGGGGAAATTGAGACCCCACTATTCATTAGCTGTAGCATTTTACAGATCCAGCATCAACACGGAGTTATTAAACAGAAACTAAGGTCCAAAGAAGCCTTCACAGACTGACATCGATCAAACTCTCACATTATTGCCTCACAATTGTTTCACTCCCTTACTACACTCAAGTATTTCGCTCTCTCACCATAACACTCGGCTATACCATGTAGACACCTGTAAGCACCAAGATGCTGTTATACTTGCAAAAGCACAGTAAAAAAACCAAACTCTCCACCATTACATGTAGATGTTGATCTTCCAAACGCGCTTCCAAATCTACTCAACAAGGAGTTTTGATGATGAGCACCAAAGATACATTTCCAACTTATGAAGACTTGTAATAGTTTTAAGATTTTGATGCATGATTTAAAAATTAGATGTTTTAGTAGTTGGCTCAAGTAAAATATTTTTAAAAGGTTTTAAAACATCAAAATGATTTATAAAAAAATATAGAGGATGTTTAAAATTAAATGGAATTTGTTTTTCAAAGTGTTTTGAAGAAAAAACATGATTTTTTAGTAAAGTGATCGACTACTTTTGGAAGTAATCGATTACCACGTGCTTTCTATGCAATCTTGCTTTTCTGGCAAAAAGTAATCGATTACATTTGAAAGTAATCGACTACTTGTGGGTTGTTATAGAAAAAGTAATCAATTACCACGTGTTTCTTTGCAATCTTGCTTTTCTGGTAAAAAGTAATCGATTACTTTTGAAAGTAATCGACTACTTTTGAGTTGTTACATAAAAGTAATCAATTACTTTTGAAAGTAATCGATTACTTTTAGTGTAACAGAAAAACAGAATTTTCCATTTCACTCTCTATATAAAGGGACTTTTCAGAAATAATTAGGAACGAAATTTTTGATGTTTTTTGTGCTGTTATGATGTCAAATTGATTATTTGAGCCTTCTTCGTCTACTTTCTAATTTTTGATCATTAATGTTTTTTAGAAGTGATGCATCTTTAAAGTGTAATAGTTTTGATAACATTAATTGAATTGTATTTGATGTTTTTAGAATTGGGTGGGGTATCTCAATTTGTATCTAAGGTGGGGTATCCTTAGGTGACTAGTTTCTTTAGTGGGGAATCTCAAGTTAGGATAAAGGCGGGGAATCCTTTATGTTTGTATACTTGTAAAAATTGTGTAATTTTTGAAGTATAGTGGTGATACTCAAGTGAATGCTTGAGGACTGGATGTAGAACACTTTGGTTGTGTTCGAACCAGTATAAATTGTTGGTGTGATTCCTCTTCCCTTTACCTCTTGAATTTTTGCTAGTAACATTGAAATTGGTTATATGCTTTATGATATTGATGATATATTGCATATTGTTCATGTTATGTTAAATTCTTGAATTGTGGCCATATTCTTGCAAGATTCCATATTGTTCTTTTTTCTTATTATTCTCTCTTCTCTTTTCTTTGATATATTTGGTGCATCATTAAAAGAGAGGCAAAAAGTTATTGTAAGAAATTAATATTTTTTAAGAGTTTTGAAAAACCTCAATTCACCCCCCTCTTGAGACGCCTTTTATTTCAACAATTGGTATCTAGAGCTAGGGTCTTGATTAAGGCTTAATCACTTTCAAGATTTTTTTTTCGAAAATGGCACTTGAATCAAGTAGGAAACATAAACATATTTCTACAACTTCTCCTCCAATTTTTGATGGTGAGGGCTATCCTTATTGGAAAGCTAGAATGAAAATTTTCATTGAAGGTATTGACATAGATTTGTGGGAAATTATTGAAAATGGTCCCTTCATTCCCTAACATGGTGTTGGATGTAACATCCCTGGCTGCTTTATGGATTGACGACTGTCCCCACAAACCAACACTGGTCTTTTCAGGGTGCTTTGTCCTCACTCACACGCTTCCTAGGAAAACTTCCCAGGAGGTCACCCATCCCAGAATTGCTCCAAGTCAAGCACGCTTAACTGTGGAGTTCTTAAGTGATGGGCTTTCGAAAAGAAGATGCATCTTGTTAGTATAGGTAGTACCAATCAATTCATATAAGCCTTCCTTAACTGTATAGTCCCATACCTACACAGTCTCAGGATCCCTCTCATTCGGGGGTGTTATCGGTTCATTCATGTGTCCCTCAGCCTAGAAGTCTGCCAGGAGCCGCTCCTTGTCCGTTCCTTCTTGCACCAGCGACCACTCCCCGCCCTCGTCGGCACCCGGGTGTTTCATGCCCACCAGCTTCCGCTTGGTTCGTCCCCGAACCACACCGTACTGGGAGAGGTGCCGCTATGATACCATCTGTAACATCCCTGCCTACTCTATGGATTGACGCCTGTCCCCACAGACCAACACGGGTCTTTTCAGCGTGCTTTGTCCTCACTCACACGCTTCCCGGGAAAACTTCCCAGGAGGTCACCCATCACAGAATCGCTCCAAGTCAAGCACACTTAACTGTGGAGTTCTTAAGTGATGGGCTTCCGAAAAGAAGATGCATCTTGTTAGTATAGGTAGTACCAATCAATTCATATAAGTCTTCCTTAACTGTATAGTCCCATACCTAAACAGTCTCAGGATCTCTCTCATTCGGGTGTGTTATCGGTTCATTCATGTGTCCCTCCGCCTAGAAGTCTGCCAGGAGCCGCTCCTTGTCCGTGCTTTCTTGCACCGGCGACCACTCCCCGCCCTCGTTGGCACCCGGGTGTTACATGCCCACCAGCTTCCGCTTGGTTCGTCCCCGAACCACACCGTACTGGGAGAGGTGCCGCTATGATACCATCTGTAACATCCCTGCCTACTCTATGGATTGACGACTGTCCCCACAGACCAACACGGGTCTGCCAGGAGCCGCTCCTTGTCCGTGCCTTCTTGCACCGGCGACCACTCCCCGCCCTCGTTGGCACCCGGGTGTTACATGCCCACCAGCTTCCGCTTGGTTCGTCCCCGAACCACACCGTACTGGGAGAGGTGCCGCTATGATACCATCTGTAACATCCCTGCCTACTCTATGGATTGACGACTGTCCCCACAGACCAACACGGGTCTTTTCAGCGTGCTTTGTCCTCACTCACACGCTTCCTAGGAAAACTTCCCAGGAGGTCACCCATCCCAGAATCGCTCCAAGTCAAGCACGCTTAACTGTGGAGTTCTTAAGTGACGGGCTTCCGAAAAGAAGATGCATCTTGTTAGTATAGGTAGTACCAATCAATTCATATAAGCCTTCCTTAACTATATAGTCCCATACCTACACAGTCTCAGGATCCCTCTCATTCGGGTGTGTTATCGGTTCATTCATGTGTCCCTCCACCTAGAAGTCTGCCAGGAGCCGCTCCTTGTCCGTGCCTTCTTGCACCGGCGACCACTCCCCGCCCTCGTCGGCACCCAGGTGTTACATTGGAAGTGCAGAGAAAGACAAACCCAAAAATCTATGGACAAGAGAAGAGAAGCAAAAAGTCCAACTAGACTTTGAAGCTAAGAATATCCTCACCACCGCTTTATCAATTGATGAGTTCTTTCGAATATCAAATTGCAAGAATGCAAAAGAGATTTGGGACACTTTGCAAGTGACCCATGAAGGAACAAGTGAGGTTAAAAGACCAAAGATTAACACCTTGATGCATCAATATGAGTTGTTTAGAATGAAACATGATGAATCCATAAATGATGTGTAAAATCGTTTCCAACTTATTGCTAACCAATTGCTTGCATTTGATAAAAGTTTTACTAATGAGGATCTTGTTACTAAGGTGCTTAGGTGTCTTAGTCGAGAATGGCAACCGAAGGTAACGGCCATCATGGAGTTAAGAGACCTTTCAACCATGTCACTAGCAACATTGTTTGGAAAGCTCAAGGAGCACGAGTCGAAACTAACAAGGCTCAAGGAGAATGAAGAAGTGGATAAAAAGGACAAAGGAATATCACTTATGGCTTCTTCCTCCAAGAGAGATGAAGTGACAAAGAAAGAATTGACACCAATGATGAAGACCAAGAGAATGAGGAAATCAACCTTCTAGTAAGGAGATTTGGCAAGTTCCTCAAAAACAAAGGAATTTGGAAAATGTACAAAAATTCCAAGAAACCTACCAAGAAAGATGCACCATCATCAACACCTCTATACTACGAATGTGGAAAGCTCGGGCACATCAAATTCGAATGTCCTACTCTCCAAAAGAAAGATAAAGGCGAATTGAGGCCTAAGAAGGAAAAAGAAGGGGAGAAGGGCATACATTGCATGGGAGGACAACGACATTAGCTCATCAAGTGGTGATAGCACGGATGATGAAGTTTCAAATCTTTGCTTGATGGCAAGTCAAAAGGATGACCAAGAGGATTTCTTGAAGACCCAAGGAAAAGAATGGTATCTTGATAGTGGGTGCTACAAGCATATGACGCGAGACATCTCAAAGTTCATTCATCTCTCCCCAAAGCAAAGTGGTCATGTAACCTATGATGATAACAATAGAGGTAAAATTCTTGGAATTGGTAAAATAGGAAATAAGTCTACTACCATTGAACATGTTCTTTTAGTAGATGGTTTAAAGCATAATTTATTTAGCATAAGCCAACTTTGTGATAAGGGTTATAGGGTTGTGTTTGATAGTAAATGTTGTATGATTGAATGTTTGCATGATAAACAAATTAAGTTTGTTGGAAAAATAATCAGCAACATTTAAATGCTAGACCTAGGTGACATTAATAATAATATTCAATGCTTGTTGAGTAAAAATGATGAGGCTTGGTTATGGCATAGAAGGGTAGCACACATTCACATGGAACATGTTAACAAACTAATTTCTAAAGACTTAGTTATAGGTCTGCCTAAAATCAAGTTTCAAAAATAAGGCTTATGTGATGTTTTCCAAAAGGGTAAGCAAGTTAAAACTAGTTTCAAATCCAAGAATACAGTCTCTACTAATAGACCACTACAACTATTGCATATGGACTTATTGGGACCATCTAGAACAATGAGTTTAGGTGGAAATTATTATGCACTTGTGATTGTTGATGATTTTTCAAGGTTTACATGGACTATTTTTCTTGCACATAAAAATAATGCTTTTCATGCCTTTATAAAATTAGCTAAACAAATTCAAAATGAAAAGGATCTAAAAATTGCTTGTATTAGAAGTGACCATGGAAGTGAGTTTGAAAATCATGATTTTGAAAATTTTTGTGATAATTATGGTATTACTCATAATTTTTTGACCCCTAGAACCCCTCAACAAAATGATGTTGTTGAGAGGAAAAATAGGTCACTAGAAGAATTAGCAAGAACCATGTTAAATGAATCAAATTTACCAAAGTATTTTTGGGTCGATGCGGTTAACACCGTTTGCTATGTAAGTAATAGGGTTCTAATTAGACAAATAATTAAAAAGACTCCCTATGAGTTATATAAAGGAAGAAAACCCAACATAGCTCACTTACATGTTTTTGGATGCAAATGC
The DNA here is from genome assembly GCA_030762895.1 of Sophora flavescens. Lineage (NCBI taxonomy): Eukaryota > Viridiplantae > Streptophyta > Magnoliopsida > Fabales > Fabaceae > Sophora > Sophora flavescens. The sequence continues at coordinate 45,647,175 of CM061063.1, forward strand.
TTTATTTTGAATAATGGTAAAGACAATCTTGGCAAGTTTGATGCCAAGGCGGATGAAGGAATTTTCTTAGGCTATGCATTATCAAGTAAATCATTTAGAGTCTTTAATAAAAGAACTATGATTGTTGAATAGTCTATTCATGTTACCTTTGATGAGACTATCCCCCAAAAGGATGGGAAAGGTATTATTGATGATTTTGTAGATATTCCTCATAATCCTTATGGAGGGAAACAATCGGATGATGATGAAGTACCAAACCAAGAATCAACAACTGAAGGAACAAATCGAGGACTTCCCGAAGAATGGAGATTTACCAAAGCCCATCCAATTGATAATATATTTGGAGATATATCAAAGGGAGTTTCTACAAGGTCGTATTTAAGGGAATTATGTAATTGTATGTCTTTTGTTTCTCAATGTGAGCCAAAATTCATAGACGATGCCATACTAGATGAGCATTGGCTAATAGCTATGAATGAAGAATTAAACCAATTCACTAGAAATCAAGTTTGGGAATTAGTCCCTAGACCCAATGATAAACAAATAATAAGAACTAAATGGGTCTTTCACAATAAACTTGATGAAAATGGCATAATAGTTAGAAACAAAGCTAGGTTAGTGGCTAAAGGCGACAATCAAGAAGAAGGAATCAACTATGACAAAACCTATGCCCCGGTTGCTAGGTTGAAAGTTATACGTCTTTTACTTTCATTTGTATGTTTCATGGACTTCCAATTATTTCAAATGGATGTTAAAAGCACTTTTCTAAATGGCTTGATTAATGAAGATGTGTATGTTACTCAACCCCCCGATTTTGAAAATTTTGAAAACCCAAATCATGTTTAAAAACTCAAAAAGGCTCTCTATAATTTAAAACAAGCTCCAAGAGCTTGCTATGAGAGACTTAGTAAATTTTTACTTGAAAAGGGTTTTAATAGAGGGAAGGTTGACACAACACTCTTCAATAAAAAGAAAAACAAAGATATATTGATTGTATAATTATACGTTGATGATATTATTTTTGGTGCCACTAGTGATAGCTTGTGTAGAGAATTTTCCAAATTAATGCAAAGCGAATTCGAAATGTCAATGATAGGGGAATTAACCTTCTTCCTTGGATTGCAAATAAAGCAAACTCCTAGTGGGATATTCATCAATCAAGCAAAATATTGCAAGGAGTTGCTTAAACGCTTTGGAATAGAAAGTGCAAATCATACCACAACACCAATGGGAGCATCATGCTATCTAGATAAAGATGAAGGTGGTATGGTCGTATAAATAACCAAATATCGAGGTATAATCGGATCTCTTTTATATTTAACCGCAAGTAGACCCGATATTATGTTTAGTGTATGTATGTGTGCTCGTTACCCAGCAAACCCCAAGGAATCACACTTAACAGCAGTTAAAAGAATTTTAAAATATTTAGCTGGATCAATTAATATGGGGTTATGGTATCCTAAAGGTTTTAGTTGTACCTTAATTGGATATTCCGATGCTGATTTTGCCGGATGTAAATTAGATAGGAAAAGCACAAGTGGCACTTGTCACATTTTTGGTCACTCACTTGTTTCTTGGTTTAGCAAAAAACAAGTTAGTGTAGCCTTATCAACCGCTGAGGCCGAGTATATAGCCGCAGGTAGTTGTTGCGCTCAAATTCTTTGGATGCAACGACGACTTTTAGACTATGGTATTAAGCTGACAAACAGACCCATTAGATGTGGTAATACAAGTGCAATAAATATTTCTAAAAATCATATCCAACATTCTAGAACCAAACACATAGAAATTCGGCACCACTTCATTAGAGATCACATACAAAAAGGGGATTGTGTAATGGAATTTGTAGAGACTAATAGACAACTAGCGGATATTTTTACTAAACCTTAGCTAGGGAAAATTTCTTTTATATCCATAGAGAACTTGGAAAAATTGATGATCCTAGTCTCAAATAATTCTATATCCCTTTATTGTGTGTATATTTGCATATATTTGATGTTCTGGATATTCATGTGGATGACACCTTTCCTTTGTATAAAATTTATTATTTTATGGCTTTTTGATAATGCCAAAGGGGGAGAAAGGTTGGTTGGTTGTTTTATTAATGCAGGAAATTCACATATTGAGGGGGAGAAATATATTGAGGGGGAGAACTTTCCTCAAATCAATACAATCTTGATCATTCACAAATTTTTCATAAAAATCCATACTTGTCTTGCACTACAAAATTATGAAGGAAATTCTCTATTAAATAATTGTTTTGTCATCATAAAAAAAGGGGAGATTGTAGATATTGATCTTCCAAACGCGCTTCCAAAGCTACTCAACAAGAAGTTTTGATGATGAGCACCAAAGATACATTTCCAACTTATGAAGACTTGTAATAGTTTTAAGATTTTGATGCATGATTTAAAAATTAGATGTTTTAGTAGTTGGCTCAAGTAAAATATTTTTAAAAGGTTTTAAAACATCAAAATGATTTATAAAAAAATATAGAGAATGTTTAAAATTAAATGGAATATGTTTTGTAAAGAGTTTTGAAGCAAAAACATGATTTTTTAGTAAAGTAATCGATTACTTTTGGAAGTAATCGATTGCCACGTGCTTTCTTTGCAATCTTGCTTTTCTGGTAAAAAGTAATCGATTACTTTTGAAAGTAATCGACTACTTTTGGGTTGTTACAGAAAAGTAATCGATTACCACGTGTTTCTTTGCAATCTTGCTTTTCTGGCAAAAAGTAATCGATTACTTTTGAAAGTAATCGACTACGTTTGAGTTGTTACAGAAAAGTAATCGATTACCTTTAGTGTAACAGAAAAACAGAATTTTCCATTTCACTCTCTATATAAAGGGACTTTTCAGAATTAATTAAGAACAAAATTTTTGATGTTTTTTGATCTTCTTCTACTTTCTAATTTTTGATCATTAATGCTTTTTAGAAGTGATGCATCTTTAAAGTGTAATAGTTTTGATAGCATTAATTGAATTGTATTTGTTGTTTTTAGAATTGGGTGGGGTATCTCAATTTGTATCTAAGGTGGGGTATCCTTAGGTGACTAGTTTCTTGAGTGGGGAATCTCAAGTTAGGATAAAGGTAGGGAATCCTTTATGTTTGTATACTTGTAAAAATTGTGTAATTTTTGAAGTATAGTGGTGATACTCAAGTGTATGCTTGAGGACTGGATGTAGAACACTCAGGTTGTGTTCGAACCAATATAAATTGTTGGTGTGATTCCTCTTCCCTTTACCTCTTGATTTTTTACTAGTAACATTGAAATTGGTTATATGCTTTATGATATTGATGATATATTGTATATTGTTCATGTTGTGTTAAATTCTTGAATCGTGGCAATATTCTTGCAAGATTCCATATTGTTCTTGTTTCCTATTATTCTCTCTTCTATTTTCTTTGATATATTTGGTGCATCATTAAAAGAGAGGCAAAATTTTATTGTAAGAAATTAAGATTTTCTAAGATTTTTACAAAACCTCAATTCACCCCCCTCTTAAGGTGCCTTTTATTTCAACATTACACTCTTCTTCATCATGAGATCTCTTTTAAAACCAAATTGTCCTGTACCTAAGAGATTAAACAAATAAGGATAACAAAGCTTCATTGTCTTACCGGAAGCATTAAGACATAATGGGGGTATTATTATATATCTTACCAGAAGCATTAAGACATAATGCGTTGCATGTTTGTTCTAAGTTCTAACAGAGTTGGCAATGCATCAAGGGACGTATACCAACAATTTCTTTTGTAACTCGAGTTTTTTTCTCTCCCCTGTGAGAAGTTTTCCTATATCTGATAAGAGTGTGAGTTGTGTGTGAGATATCTATCAATGGCGTCTTCTAGCTTTGCTCAGTTAACGTTAGAGGATGAGGAGACGGATTTGGAGGTCCCGGTGGAAGAGTTTCGACGAGTACTGGATGGAGACCCAGCCCTGTGCCTGGTTGGGAGATTCCTGACAACGAGGTCAATCAGGTTTCACATGATGAGGAAAAGGATGGCTGGCATTTGGAAGCCAGGAAGGGGCGTAAACGTGAAGGAGGAAGAGGGAGGCATATTTCTGTTCCAGTTCTTCCATAAGGTGGATGTTCAACGGGTACTGAGGGGTGGACCGTGGTCTTTCGACGGACATTTGTTGATACCGGGAACGATGCAGGAGGGTTATACACCCCAGGAAGTGGAACTTTTCAACGTACCCTTCTGGGTTCAAGTTCATAAGATCCCGATAGGGTTTATGACAGAAGCGGTGGGGAAGCACCTGGCAAACTTTCTGGGTGAATTCATAGAGTATGATGTAAAAAACAATTCAAATTTCCTTAAGTCCTATATGAGATTCCGAGTGCTCCTTGATGTGCGCAAGCCACTGAAAAGACTGAAGAGAGTGAAGAAACTAGGAGGGGTGGCAAAGGAGGTTCAGTTCAAATATGAAAGGTTGTCTTTTTGCTATCTGTGTGGAATGCTAGGTCACATGGAGGGTTTGTGAGAAATTATTTCTGCTAGATGATGATGATGGTAGCCGATTGTGGGGACTGGAGTTACGGGTTGAGCAGCGGAGGAACCAGGGGGATGATGGTGAGGGGTGGTTGAGGGAGGAAGGAGCTGAGAGTTGGGAAGCACCAAATCTGCAGAAAGTTTCGAAATTCAAATCTGCAGTTAATACAGATGCTGATCCTAAGAGGTGATTACTGGGGCAGTAAATGACGCAAAAATCAAGGAGAAAATTTTGGTTTCAGTTGTTGACATATTTAGAAACCCAAATATTCTCTTTCCCAAAATTAAGGATAAAGTTATTGGAGAGAGAGGAATGGATACTGAAATGAAAGAAGGCAATCATGAGGGCAATCATGAGGAGAGAGAGTTGGAGTGGGATAATAAAAGAAAGTTAACTGAGTTGGTGGGTGAAGGAGATCACGTGCAGGGGGAGTCAAAGAACGTGGACTGCATGGAAATTGGTACTGATAGTGTGATTCCAAAAAAAAAAAATTTAGCGGCAGACCTTGGCAACCAGGGTTGCCGGGGACTATGAGCATACTAAGTTGGAACTGCCGAGGCCTGGGCAACCTGCATGCAGTTTCTTCACTAAGGGACCTCGTTCGGGACCACAAACCGGACGTTATTTTGATTTTTGAAACTTTATGTCACTCAAATAAAATAGAGGAAATTCGTGTAAAGTTAGGATTTGATTTTTCTTTTGTTGTTGATACGGAGGGACGTAGTGGAGGTATTGCGATTATTTGGAAACAATCCTTTAAATGTCGCATTATCAATTACTCAATGAATTTTATTAATGTGGAGGTGTCTGATAATGACAAAGGTTTATGGAGGTTGACTGGGTTCTATGGCTATCCTGAGAGGACCAGAAGACGTGATTCCTGGAATTTATTAAGAAACTTAGCTACAATGTCATTGCTTCCTTGGTGCGTTATTAGGGACTTCAATGACTTGTTAATGGCTGAGGATAGGAGGGGAAGAGTCGATCATCCGAACTGGCTAATAAATGGTTTCCTTGACACTGTTCGAGAGTGTAATCTAATTGATCTTCCTCTTAATGGGTATCAGTTTACTTGGGCAAACCGTTATGATTCTGACAGTGCAATGGAAGAACGTCTTGATAGAGCTTTGGATTCTGAGGTGTGGTTTAATTTATTTCCGAATGCACAATTATCAAATCGTTTAGCTCCTGTCTCGGATCATTCACCACTCCTACTTTGTATTGATCAGCGCCCTGCTCAGAAGCACCGGAGAAAGTTTCGCTTTGAGAATTGTTGGCTTGAAGAATTTGAGGTGGGTGATGTGGTGCGGTCTAGCTGGGAGAATGGGATACATGATGATGTTATTTCTAAACTAAAGCAGTGTAGTAAGGACCTAGAGGTTTGGAGTAAGAAACTTAATGGGAATTTCCGCAAAGAAGCAAATCAGTGTAAAAGGCTTTTGGAGGCTACTAGAATTTCTCATGATCCAGAGGATGTCTCAATTTATGAGAGACAGCGAGAAAGGCCAAGTAGTTCATGAACCTAGACATAGGTCTTGGGGTGCTTGCAATCTTATGAATCTTGACTCTTAATGCAAATTCTCATGTTAATCCACCTAAGACATTAGGGTTTAATTTGGGATTTTAGGCTCATTCCACCTAAGACATTAGGGTTTGAGTATTTGAGAAGATTTGATTGTCATAATTGAATTAGGAATTATGTTATTTACCATTTCATTGCAATCAAGGGAGGATTAGTATAGTCTAACTCTAGCAATTTCATCCATTTGTTATCACATCCCTGTTGCCTGTTAAGTGTTTGTTAAAATTCCCAAAAGAACAAAAACATTTTATTCTTGTTTGTTTCGTTACATGTTAGAGCTACCTTCCATCCAAACGATCGTCTAGATAGCAGTCCAATTTGCGAAGTGGTACTTGTCCATGATCCCTGAGGACGATATCCGGTCTCACCACCGTATTACTTGTTTGCGACTAGGTACACTTGCCGAAATCGTACTAGCTAGGTTCACCCAAAAACTGTTTCCTATTTGTATAAAACATGAAATAGTTAACGAAAGTGTTGTCATGAGATACAAAAAAATTGTTGCCTTTGACAATAAGTAACGCTTGAATAGACAACCCTTAAAAACTGTTGCCTATACTTTTTAGGCAATAGTTTTTATTGTATAAACAACATTTTTTAACTGTTCTCATAAAGCAAAAATGTTGTAGTGCACCGAGCTCCAAGTGCTTGCTTTCCTTGGATTTGCCCCAACCAGGATTCCTAGTAATTTAAACATCCCAAATACCAAAAGAACACGACTCACACACTAGCCCCAAATCTTCTTTGTTTTAACCTCAACAAGGACTTATAGACAACCATTTCACAACCTCACCAGTCACCAAATACTCCTTGCCGTGTCTTTGGCTGCAAGTCCTGTCCTGATAGCTCCATTTATTCACCAGTAGCATAGCCATTAGGGACTAGAAAGCTTCCCCCTTTTTCTTTCCTTTGCCTAACTTTGTTTGATTTGTTTGCTGAAGTTCTTTTTTATTATTTTCGTTTTGTTTTGGTTGTCTAGTGATGTGGTGTTGGGCCTCGTCAAGCCCATGCTTTTGTTTGCTTCTTTTTATTGGGTCTGTTGATTATAGAAAAGGGGAAGCTTAGAGAGTAAACCAGTGAATGAAAAGGGATGAAAAAGAGTAGTTGTATATATTACTAACAAAGGCAATGGTTGTAATTATCATTGTGTTATATTTACAAAACCATTATAATGAAAGATGGATGAAAAACAAAGATGTTGAATGCTTTAGACGTTTCTCATAGATTATTCATCAACCAGATGGTTTACATTTATAGGAGTTGACATAACAAACTCCTCAACAAACTAAGCTAAGCCTATCACTTATCAGTTATCACTAATAACAGAAAAAGAGATTAAAATCCAATAACTGTATCATCAAATATCATAATCAATTTTAGTTGTAACAGAATTGGTTGGCAGAGTTAGTTTCTCTGCTATCCTTATCTTCATTACTCCCCCTCAAGTTGGAGAATGAAGATCATGAATTCCCAACTTGGAAAGTAGATTCTGGAACTGCTTCTGACCCAATGCCTTTGTAAAAATATCAGCCAATTATTGTTTAGTGGACAGATGAGCAGTTGTGATTCTTCCAGCTTGGATTTGCTCCCTAACAATGTGACAATCCACTTCAATGTGTTTAGTACGTTCGTGAAAAACAGGATTTGCAGCTATATAGAGAGCTGATTGGTTATCACATAGCAACAGGGTAGGCCCATTAAAGGAGACTTGAAGAGCAGACAACAAATTTCTCAACCAAATTACTTCACTAGCTGCATGAGACATAGCTTCATACTGCCTTCATTTGGATGATTTGGAGATTGTAGTTTGTTTCTTTGTTTTCCAATAGATTGGACTACTTCCTAGCTTCATGAAATAACCCATAATGGATCTCCTTATAGTTGGACAGGATGCCCAATCAGAATCAGAATATGCTGTCAATCTCAGTTCAGAACTTCTGGACAGCAAAAGTCCTTGACCTGGAGAGGACTTTAAGTAACGAAGAACTCGCATAGCAGCATCCCAATGTGGTTGTCTTGGCTCTTGCATAAATTAGCTTAGTATATGAACTGAGTAAGCTAATTCTGGACGAGTGATGGTAAGATAAATTAATCTACCAATAAGACATCTATATTGAGGTGCATTGGAGTATGGTTCTCCTACTTCTGATGACAGTCCGTGATGTTGATCCATAGGAAAGCCACAAGGTTTGCAATCCAACATGCCACATTCTTTGAGAATATCAAAGGTGTATTTTTGTTGACAAAGAAACAAACCAGTGTTTCCATGAGAAAGTTCAAGGCCAAGGAAGTATGTAAGCTTTCCAAGGTCTTTCATCCGAAAGCATTCACTGAGATATTGTTTGAATGTTGTGCAAGAAATAGTGTCATAAGTCATCAACATAGATTAAAGTAGCAATGAAAGTTGAACCAGGAGAATAGGTGAATAGACTGTGATCAGAGCTGCATTGTTGGAAACCATAGTGAGCTAAAGCTTGGTAGAGTTTAGCATACCAATTTCTGGATGCTTGGTGAAGACCATATAAGGATTTCTGCAATTTGCATACAAGTTGTGACTCAGTCACCACATATCCAGGAGGTATGGCCAGATATACCTCTTCATCAAGATCTCCATGAAGAAAAGCGTTGCTAACATCCATTTAATGAAGCTCACACTTTTTAACTGCTACTATGGCTAATAGACAATGAACCGTGGTCATTTTTGCCATGGGTGCAAAGGTTTCTGTTAAATCTTCCCCTTCAATTTGAGTATAGCCTTTTGCCACTAATCGTGCTTTATATTTGTCAATGTCTCCATTGGCCTTGTATTTGATCCTGTAAACCCATTTGCAACGAACCCATTTCTTTCCTTTTGGAAGGGGTCCTAAGGTCCAGGTGTTGTTTTCTTCCAAAGCTGTGATTTCTTGTGCCATTGCTTCTTGCCAATGTGAGGATCGCACTGCTTGGGAGAAATTCTTAGGCTCATCATGAGACTTGATGGCCGAAAGAAAAGCTTTATGTGAAGTAGAAAAATTATCATAACTAATATATTGTGAGAATGGGTAAGGGTTACCAGGAGAAGATGTTGAAGTTGAGGTGATGTGCGGGTGTTCTTGAATTGCTGAATTGCAATAAAAGTCCTTCAAATAGGTGGGGAGTCGCCTATTTCTTTATTCTTTTGGTTGTAAGGCTTCTTGATTTTCTGCTGCACTTGTATTGGTAGGTATTTCGCCATATCAAGAGGGACTGCCGAACAAACAGCCTGAACTCATCACCGATTCATATCCATCATTAGGTGAATCACCGCTTGCATCATTGTAATCCATCAAATTGGATTGATTAACTTCATTTTGTGAAGTAAGATTTGAGAAAATGGTTGTTGTACTATCAATATCTGCCATTCGGTTTCCTTCATGTTCCTTATATGGAAATATGTGTTCATAGAACTTGACTTCTCTAGAGATAAAGAACTCTCTAGTACTTGGATTATACACCTGCCAACCCTTTTTACCCCTAGGATAACCAACAAAAATGCATCTATTTGCTCTAGCAGCAAATTTATCATGAGGTTTTGTTGGTGTCTTTACATATCAAAGACAACCAAAAACCCTTAAGTGCTCATAAGAAAGAGGCTTACCATAAAGTAATTGGAAAGGAGTAATTCCTTCATTTGTTATTGTTGGAGTTCTATTAATGAGGTAAACTGCAGTCAAGACACATTGATAAGCCGCTGGCTCATCTAGTTTTATGACTAGTATGACCATGGTTTTGTGCTAATTATATCCCGTTTTCGCCCAAATTAGACTTGATTGTCTTCAAGCAACATTTTGAGTCTCTAAAGTAGTTTTAGGTTAATTAGTTGATTTAGAGTCAAATAAAGCACTTACTGCTATTTCTTGTTTTCAGGTTAATAAAGAGAAGCAATTCTGGGAGTTTTCGCCCCGCGAGAGGCTACTCGCCTCGCGAGCCTGAAGACCATCACGAGCAGCAACAGTCACCCTCTCTGGCTCGCCTCGCAAGAATTCCAAACACTAAAGGACTGTTCATAAGATTCGCCTCACGAAATATGTTTCGCCTCACGAGCGACCGCAACCCAGAATCTGTATTTATAGTCTGTTTAGGTCAGAACCAGGGAGATCTTCATCTTTTCATCTTCTTTTCTTTTAGGACGGCTGTGAATTTTGGTTTAGTATCTTGTGTTTCTTTTGTAATGGAGAACTAGTCTCCTTGATCGATCTACTGTAATCGGTTCGCACTGCCGCTTGAGGTTCTATAATTCCTAATCTCATTGCTTTTCTCTTTCAATATTTGTTCTATATATTATGTTTGCTTAATTCAGTTTGTATGGAATATATATTGATTTGTTTCGATGATTGTGTGTTCCTAAACTTAATCGTGTTTGCTTAATTCGCGTGTGTTCAATTCGTGTTTGCTTAATTCACGAAGGGCTTAATCCGTTTGCTTAATTCGGAATTAGGAGCATATGTCTCGTAGCGTCGGTTTCGCTTGTTAATTGATGTTACAATCGAAAAGGGAATAGAATCCGCTTAGGGCTTGGATTTATATGAACCAATGATAGTGGGAAACCGAAAGCAGTAGGTTGATCGTTTTTAGCTATTTGATAGTTATTTAGTTTGCATTGTTTTTCTGTTTTGTTTTCTTTATCTTATTTCAAATCCAAAACCCCCCAAATATGACCTTTTCTGTTAACAACAACCTAAGAGTCCTTGTGAGACGATACTCGAGTTGTCGCACTTTCCCTATCTACATATTTTTACAAACCGCTCGCTTTTTGACGCGTGCGCGACAGCGCGTCAAAAATTGGCGCCGTTGCCGGGGAATTCTTGTTGTTATTAACAGAAAATACTAAAAAAAATATTAAAAAAAACACATTTTTCTGAATTGGTCTAATTGTGAATTTACCCATGGATAATTATATGCAAGGATACATGCCTAATGTTAATTATGAGCGCGTCAAAAATTGGCGCCGTTGCCGGGGAACTCTTGTTGTTATTAACAGAAAATACTAAAAAAAATATTTAAAATTTTTTTTTTCTGAATTGGTCTGATTGTGGATCTACCCATGGATAATTATATGCAAGGATAGATGCCTAATGTTAATTATGAACCGCCATGCATATATTATCCTGACTTTTCTGGTTTAATGCACTGGTTGCCAAGGTTTAGTGGTCTTGCAGGTGAGAATCCGCAGGAGCATCTGAAGGGATTCCAGGTTGTTTGTTCTATAATGCTGAGACCTGAAGGAATAACAGAAGACCACATCAAGATGAGAGCCTTCCATCTCTCACTTGAAGGCGCTGCAAGGGATTGGTTGTATTGTCTTGAGCCGAATTCCGTCTCAACCTGGTTTGATTTGAAGAAAGTCTTCCTAGTGAGATACTTTCCTGCCTTCAGAGCTGCATCAATCAGGCGAGAGATATTTGGTATTAGACAAGTTAATGAATCACCTCAAGCATATACAACCAATATTTACAATCAAGGTAACAATCAGAACAGACACAACATTCTTGACCCTTCCACTGATGAGTACCACCCCAGCCGGGGAAACCATCCAAACCCTTGGTATGGGGACTCACCCACGCAACAACAACTGATGTTACCGCTGGCACCACCGCAGAATTCTCCCCAAGTGACCACCTCTGCACCTTTCGGACCTTCACTAGAGGACATGTTCAAGCAAATGACTTCACAAATAACTGCACAAATAAATGCACAAAATCTCCATTTTGGGAGTAATTTGGGCAGATTTAAGAATAACGGAGATGCTAGCATTCACAATTTGCGAGACACAATTTGACCGATCTCGGCGAAATAACGGATGCTAGTATTCGTGCCTTGCAGACCCAGATTGGACAGCTTGCCACTTCCATGAATGCCATGCAACAAGCTCAAGGATCAGAACCCTTGACTAAGGAAATTGAGAGGAAGAGGCATATGGAGGACATCCATTCCGCTTTGTCAGCCTTGAAGACTTAGCCATTTCCACACTTTTGTACGCTTGACAATTCTTGTTATCACTTTGTCAAAAGTTGGGTTGTTAATTTACCTTTTTCTGTCATTACTTCGATTTCTCCGTCAGTTAGCTAAATATATCCGTCAGAAATTTTACTCTTGACGAATGTGTCCCTCGTTTTGCTTTCTTGACGGCCTTGTCTGTCTGACATACCAACTCTTGTCAATTTTCCAAACTGTCAATTCTGCTGAATTCGACTATCCTTTATGGTGGTTATCTGACAAATCTTCCTTCAATTCTTCTGTCATCCTGTCGGAATTATTTCTGTCAAGAATTTGAAATTCTTCTATTAACAGATGCCCGTAAAATTTTGCTTTTCGACGGCTTTGCCCGAAAGAATAGCAAAATTTGAATTTCGAATTGCTAACAAATCATCTTAATTTTGGGTTCTTATCCGTTAATTAAACCTTGCTTTAATTTCATCCCTACTTAATAGGGATAATCATAACGCCGCAGGTTTCTTGGAATTCGAACCAAAAGCTTTCAGTCTTCTTTAAATTGCAATCACATCAGTATTGACTTTCTTCTCTTTATCTTTCCTTCTTCCCTAGCAAAAACCTTTTCTAGAGAAAAAATATTTTCTTCTTCCCTCGCGAAAACCCTTTCTAAAGGAAAAAATCCTTTCTTCTTCCTCACTTCATTCAGTCTCTATGGCCACATCTTCCAGGATGCCGACCTCAGTACCTCACGCTACAGTCGTTCCTCCTAGGGCAGTGGTTCAAGACCCACTTTTGGAGGAATCTGAGTTATGGCAAGAATCCAAGGTAATTTACCCTATTCCTGATTCTTCTGTTGCTTTTAGTCCTCCTGCTGCATTCTTGGGTCCTTTCGTAGCCAAAAATGAAATTTCCGAGGGTTTATGCGGTTCTTTTCCTTCTGCTAATTCAAATGAAGCTATTTTATCCTCTTTCACTCCTATCCCTATCCATATCTTTAAAAAGAGAAATAGGATTTTCAGAATGCCCCCTGCCACTCGGTTCGATGCTTACATTAGTTGGCTTGACCGAGTTCAGGCTGAAAAACGTAATGTGTGGGAGGAAGCTGGAATCTTTGAGTTCATTCAACTTTCTCGTCACGTTAAGCTAGTAGACTTTTCTTTAATAGGAGCATCAGTCTTTTTTTGGAATAGAACAACAAATAATTTTCACTTTCCTTATGGGATGATGGGTCCGACTTTATTTGACATGTCGGATATTACTGGCCTTCGTCCAGATGGCCCCACCATGCATTCTGATGTAGAAATAGAAAATCAAATTGATGTCTATGTGCCAAAGTGCTCTTTCTCTAAGTACATAGCAGATTTTAGAGGAGGAGCTCATGATCCTGTGACGGATACTGAGCACGTAGCCTTTTTGTTTCTTTGGCTATGTGCTTATGTCTTTTGTAGCAAATCTGCTTCTTTGATTGCTTCGTATGTTCCTCTAGCCAATCTTTTGTCAACTGGTAAAAGAGTAGAATTGGGACAATGTGTTTTAGCTAATCTTTATGACAGTATGAGTATGCTAGTTGATACTGTCAGGTCTAAACAAAAGAAAACCAATATAGGAGGGCCTTTTTGGCTTCTCCAACTGTGGTTAAATGCTGTCTTGGAGCGTCAATTTTCATACAAAGCTCCTGCAGATTTGTCAATTGACACGTATGGCTCCTATCTCTCTTATGTGTCTGCCGAGTCTTTGTCAAGAGATGAAACTGCGAACTTCAAGTTTTACTTCAAAATCTTTCATTCGCTTTCATCTACCTCTTCAAAGATCAACTTCTCTCCTTTTACTGACCGGAAATATGGTCCAGAATGGTTTACGAAACTAAGCACCACTATTTCTAAATCCAATAAATCCATTTGGACCAAATTTCTTTGCCAGAAAATTCTTTTTGTTGACGGTCCTAGCTTCAAAACCCATAGGATCTATCTCCATTTGCCCAATACCGTTGCCATTCAGCTTGGCTTCTGTCAAGCTATCCCTGCTCCTTATTCGTCAGAGCCTGACGAGAATTTTATTGGTGCCAAAGCCCCAACATATGAGCATATTGTCGCCATCAGTGATGAGGACAAAGTTCGTGGGACTTTCTTACAACCTATTTCATTTTCTGTCTTCCACAGAGTTACTCAAAGCTTTCTTGACTGGTGGGATGAATACTACTCCAACCACCATCTGAGTTTAAAGACTTGCTTGAGTTGTATTAAAGACACCGTGGGTAACAGTGATGATTCTCCCCTGCAGGAACAGGATCCAGCAACCAAAACTCGAGGTGAACTTCAAAAAGAAATTCAAACCTTTGAAAATTTTTATAAAATCAAGTGGAATCCCTTGAGACCATTTGATATGGTTCGTCATGTCAATAGTGTTTTAGCTGAAGCCAAAAGGAAGCATGATAATAAGGAATCTGAAAGGCTTGCCATGTATAGGAGCATTCCCAATATGACCAGGGAATACTTTGACAGTTTGAAGGCCCCTTTTCCTAAGCCAGTGCCTATTCCTTGTGCCCCTTTTGGTTTAGCTGATTCACACCCAGGAAAGCCGTCGAAAGGAGGTAACTTTTTCTTTTTGGACAGAGTGAGTGCTTACGTTGACCCTTTTGAAAAACCAAATTCCGTTACCTTCGCTCGTCGGTTTCTTCAACCTGATGACAACTTTGGATTCCATTCGAGAATTCTAACTAGTAATTCAGGTATTCATTTGTCGAATAACTTATTTTTCTTTTCCTTTCGGCTGACAATCAACTTATTTACGTTGCTATTGACAGCTATTCCCCTTGACAAGCCACTCCCTGGTAAGTCCAAGTCTGATGTACTGTCGGGAGAAGCTCCTGAAGATGACGATGAAGATGAACCCGTAATCCCTTTGGTGGTCAAAACTGTCAAAAAGAGCTCACGACCAGCCATAGCTTCTGTTTCTGATCCTCAAACAAAAGGATCCAAAAAAAGAAAAGAGAAAACGGCTCATTCTGACCTCTTCTCCAAGAAATCAAAATCTACCAAGAGTCTTTCAATTTCGGGAGTGTCTGATGCCGCCAAAGTCTCTACTGGCTCCAAAGTCCAAGATGTTATGACTAGTTCCTCCAACACTTCGCCCTCCAACCAATACAAGGTAACATTTTTAAGTTAATCTGTCAAGTTACATCCTTTTGTTCACATGCCTTCTATTCTTGACAGATGATGTCGACTATTCTGGTTACCGAGAAGGCAAGTGTTGATGTCGACTTGATGTCTTCAGATTCTAATATGGTATTTCCACTGACCTTGTCATTTTCTTTTATATACATGTATATATCTTCTTATCTATCTTTCATGTCAGGAAAAATCTCCTCAGTTTGATGATTCGATGACCATTCAGGAGATTCTCACAACTGTCGAGCCAGTAAATGTATCTGATTCGGAGCTGCATGCTGACAAATTCAGGAGGTATTCTTGTCGATACTAGGAGTTTGACAGGTGATCTTCAGGTTCTCGAATGTCATCCGGAAATGCCTCTCAGCCCTCATCATCCGACTTCAATCACTCCAATTCCAATAGCTGATAAACCAGTAGGTACTGCTATCATGATTGAAATTCCGGATGAAGATATTGACATGGAGGCCCTGCTGGCTGAAACAACTCCTGTCATTCCTTCTCCACCTGCTATCAGACCTCCTACTATGAAGTCTCCTGACCCCAAACCGGCCCTACACTTCAACACGTGGATTAATTAGCTGTCAGAAGTAAGCCGGAAAGAGTCACCCCTCTCTGCCACCTCTTCATTGACTCAACATGACTCCAGTGATTCTCGAGTCATCACCCTCATGCATGATCTCCAAGCTCTTCTGGTCAATCCTTTTGATGAACTTTTGTCTGATGTCAAGATTCAAAAAGAATTGTCTCGACTTATCAAGGAAATCACTCCTCTTCATTCTAATCTTCCCTTTTCGAGCCGTACGCTTTTTATCTCTATTCAGACATTTTGGGAACGGCTCTCCAGTAAGTTAGAAAGGATGACTTCTGTCATTCATTCTTACGAAGAGGAAGAAAAAACTAAGGATGATCTTAGTTCGATTTCAAGATCTTGAATCCTCTAAACAAAAGGAACTTGATCTTATCTCCATCGGGACTCAAACTAAAGAGAGCTTACTGGAGTATCGGAAGAAACTGTTGGCAGAGGTTGAATTGACGGATAAAAAATGTGCCAAGTTTGACAAAGCGTTAGAAAAGAGCAAGGATAAAGTCAAATCTATTGACAATGAATCTGTCCGACTTGGCCAGAAAGCTGAAAGTGTAGTCAGCAAACTTCATGCGTTGCAGCCTGAATATGAAGCTGCTACTGCCGACAAAACTAACCTTTCCCTTGCATGGGATCAATTATCTTCTATTTAGGCCAAAACTGACAATTGTAACTCTTGTCCTTGTCAACCTTTAACCTGGTCATTTTTTGACAGTCATTGATTCATAATAAATGTTTCTTTTCTTGCACGTTTATTTATTATTTGATTTGACTGCATGTTTCCAACCAACTTCGTAACTCATGCTTTATCAAATCACCATAAATATCATGATAAATTTCGAGACTTCGGTAAACCAAACCACAATAAATGTCTTTCGAAATCATCTATAAATAACGAGATCTATAAATCCACGATTTCATAGTTGAACCTTTCACATAACATGCTTTCTCCTACAAAAGGCCTCCACCTATTCTTCTTTCCTCCTTCATGGGAATCTGACCTTATTCATCTTAAAGTTTCAAACCAAGGTTTCTGTCTTAATGGTCATATCCTCAATGAAGGTCAATAACCAATGTAAAACATGTAGTGAAGGTCGGTAACCAATGTAACATTCAGAGCTGACCTTACTGCACATCTGGGGAAAAGCTGATCTTGATACAGAACGAGTGCATCTCGCTCTAGTTCTATCATCTTCATCCTGGAAGGTAGTGGTTTTTCTTTGGTGTCATCTTTACTATACCATAGCAACAACAACCTTCTAAGTGGAATGATGGTGAGATCTGCTCGTGCTCATCCCCTTCTTGATGCATCTTCGACAAATGAGGCAACTGAAACTTCATCAAATGGGGAATGAAGTCTCAATAAATTGAGTTATACCTCTACATTGATGAAGGAAAATAAAATGTTACTGACGCACTGCCTTGTACTCTAGGATTAGATTAAATTTAATCGACAACTTTGATTTCTACTAGCAAATGACAATATTTCATTGTATTGCCAGTTTAGTGAATATGCTTATTTTCTTCACTTGTTGTCAATCCTGACTTCCAACATTGTCGGTTTATATTCTTTCAAGTACTTGCCATTAATTGACTTGATTATCGAGCCAGTATTAATATTGACAAGCGCATAGGCATTTCCAGAAAATACTTTATCAATTCTAAATGGCCCTTCCCATTTAGGTGACCATTTTCCATATTCTCGACAACTTTTATCCATGGGCAATATGACTTTCCACACTAGATCATCTACCTTAAATGCTTTGAACTTAACTCGGCTATCATAAAATCTTGCAATTCTTTCTTTTTTCCGAATCAAATTTTCCAACGCAATCAATCTTTCATCACTTAACTCATCCAATTCGTCTAGCATTGCATTCCAACACTGGTCAGTAGGCAGGTCATTTTTCCTTTGAATGCGAGTGGATTGGAGATTGATTTCAACAGGTAGTACAGGATCGTGCCCATAAGTTAGCCGATATGGCGAGGTTCCTGTCGACTGTCTGGGTGAATTTCTATATGCCCATAATATTTGATCAAGGGTATTATGCCAACTCTTAGGTTGTCGGCCCACATGCTTTTTAATAAGATTAATAATGATCTTATTTATGGCCTCAACTTGGCCATTTGCTTGTGCATAATATGGTGTAGATGTGAGCATTTTTATATGCCTAGAACTAGCATATTCCACACCTTTCTTGCCGACAAATACTGACCCTTGATCTGTTGTCAGAGTCTGGGGTATGCCAAACCGACAGATGATGTGATTTTCAATGAAATCAATTACGTCTTGTTGGGTGACTGCTTTGAGGCAAATTTCCTCTACCCGTTTGGTAAAATAGTCAACTCCAACTAAAATGAATTGATGTCCTTTTGACGAAGAGGGATGTATCTGGCCAATTAAATCTAGAGCCCATCCTCTAAATGGACAAGGCTTGACAATAGAATGTAACTCGACAGCCGGCACATTTTGTATATGGCCATGTTTCTGACATTGTTCACAAGACTTGACAAATAAAATACAATCTTTAACCATAGTTGGCCAATAATACAAACTTCTTCGTAGAACCCATTTCATTTTATCACCTGCCTGATGGGCTCCACATATGCCCTCATGGACTTCTGATAGAGCCAAATAAGCATCTTGCTCACTCAGGCACTTGTGTAGAGTCCCGTCAACGTATCTCCTGTATAACAGTCCTCCTTGCATTGTGTAATTCAATGCTTTATACTTTATTTTTCTATCTACATTCTGAATTGGATTTTCCAAATATTCGATTATTGGTAACCTCCAGTCATTAGGTAGAATTACATCATTAACCAAAATATCTTTCCTCTAAAGGATACAACAATTCTCTGATTTCCATTAGTGTTGACAAAGTCTTTTGAGATATTTTATATCCTGAGGCTATCTGAGCCAACTCATTAGCCTCTTGATTTAATTTTCTGGGAATATATTCAACAATTACGTCATCGAATTTTTTCATCAACTTACTAGCTACGATACAATACTTTGTCAAATTGTAGCTGACACACTTGTATTCTTGAGTAAGTTGTTTGATGACTAATTGAGAATCCCCAAAAATATGCACATTTCGTGCTTTTATCTCTGTCAAAATTTCCAATCCGACAATCAAAGCTTCGTATTCAGCTTCATTGTTGGAACATGGATACTTAAGTTCAAACATGAACATAGTAGGAGTTCCTTGTGGAGTCACGATTAAAACTCCTACTCCACTACCTCCTTGATGCCTTGATCCGTCAAAATAGAGTTTCCAGGGTTGTAAATTGACAACATTTATTTCCGGCACATCCAGTCCTGGATGTTCTACCAAAAAATCAGCCACTGTCTGTCCTTTGACAGCTTTAGCTGGCACGTATTGTAAAGAATACTCTGATAAAGCAATGGTCTATTTACCAATACGTCCATTAAGGACTGGTTTTGACAACATATACTTTATCACATAAGTTTTGGAAATAACTAATACATGACATGGCATCATATAATATTTAAGTTTTGTACAAGAAAAATATAATGCTAGACATAACTTCTCTATTGCACTATATCTTCTTTCAGCATCATTTAGGACTCTACTTAGATAATACACAGCCCTTTCAACATTGTCATCATCATCCTAGGCTAATAAACACCCTATAGTGTCCTCAGATGCCGATATGTACAACTTCAACGGTCGACGAGGCACTGCAGGCATCATGACCGGTGGATTGACTAGATATTGCTTGATCTGGTCAAAAGCCTCTTGGTGACAAGGCTCCCATATGAAGCTTTGTTCTGATTTCAACTTGACCAGTGGTGCAAATACTCTTGTCCTCCCTGACAGATTCGATATGGATCTTCGTAGAAAGTTAACCTTCCCTAAAAAGGACTGTAGTTCCTTCTTATTTGTCGGTGTCGAGGCTTCCATGACTGCTTTGGCTTTATTCTTGTCTACCTCAATTCCTTTTTTGTGGACCAAGAATCCTAGGAATTTGGCAGCCGACACTCTGAAGCTACACTTCTCTGGGTTCATTTTGAGGTTATGCCTTCTCATTCTCTCAAATCCTTGCTTCAGATGCTCCAAATGGTCATCTTTGGTTTTGGACTTAACGACCACATCATCAATATATACTTCTACAAATTTTCCAATAACATCATGGAAAATTGTAGTCATTGCTCATTGATAGGTGGCCCCTGCATTCTTTAAACCGAAAGGCATGACAATCCATTCATAAGTCCCAATTGCTCCTGGACATTTGAAGGCAGTCTTTGACACATCTTCTTCGGCTATAAAGATTTGATTATACCCTGCATGGCCATCCACACAACTTAAAATCTCATTTCCTGATGCTGAGTCGACAAGCATGTCGGCTATTGGCATCGGATATTCATCTTTGGGGGTAGCCATATTTAAATTTTTGAAGTCTATGCATACCTTCATTTTGCCATTCTTTTTAATGACGGGGACTACATTAGAGAGCCAATCGACATACCTGGTTATTCGAATGAACTTTGCTTTAAGCAGTCTTTGTACTTCCTCCTTGATTTTATGTACCACCTCTGGAGCAAACCTTCTACTTGCTTGCTTAACAGGCTTGCAATCCTCCCTAAGTGGCAGCTGGTGTTCAACAAGATCCCTGCTTAAACCAGGCATTTCATCGTAGTCCCATGCAAAGCAATCTTTGTACTCTGTTATTAATCCGACAAGTTCTTGTTTATAATCCTCTGGCAGAAAAGCACTGACAAAAATGGGCCTTTTCTTTTCTTCCGTCCCCAAATTTATCTCTTCTAGAGGATCCTCTACTTCCACGTTTTGCTTGGCTTCGACTCCTTTTTAAAAACCCAAAGGCCCGTCATCAATTATACAATCCGTCAACACACTCTCCTGAGTGTGTACTTCTCTATCGGTCAGATAAACCGACAATCTTCTCAAGTGGGTTTCAAGGCTCATTGTCAGATTCTGACCGAGTCTTATCGGTCTCGCCCTTTTTCTTAACTCCAAATTGGCTGAAAAGGCTTGCTTCCAAGGTGTCCTTGTCAATGACCCCTTCATTGGCAGTTATAGGCCTGACATTTGGAGAATACACCCGGAAGTCAACATGTGATTGCTGAGCATAGCAAGCACTGTCATCTGCCTCCATAATCTCTACTTGATCCTGTTCATTCCATAAAATCACCTTTTGATTCACTGTTGACGGAACTGCTCCTACAACGTGAATCCAATCCCTGTCAAGCAAAATGTTGTAGCTTGACTTAGCTGGAATTATTACAAACAGTGTCATCCTTTCAACAGTGCCAACTTGTATGTTCAATAAAGTGACGCCATCTGACGGAGAAGTTTTGCCACTGAAGTCAGTGACAACCATATCTGTCGGAATTAGATCTGACTGGTCTTTTCCTAATTTTTTTGAACATCGCTCTTGGCATCAGGTTTACAGCAGCTCCTCCGTCAATTAAGACCCTGTTGGTAAGTCTTCCATATATTATGGACTTCACATGTAAAGGCCTTAAATGGTTTTTCTGCTCGTCGGTGGGCTTCTCCAACTGAGCTACGTTGTCAAATACGGTAACTAAATTCTCCTGAACACACATCTAGCAATCACCTGGGTCTCCTGTATTACTGACGACATCATCCTCGCCGTCAGATACATTAATCTCAAGATATCCCTTGTATTCTGTCGGAATGAATGAAATCAATCCTATCTTCATTCTCATCCCGGGCTCTAATATCACTTCATTGTCTGGATCCTCATCCAAGAATGCACCTCCGACCGTTCTGCCGTGATTTCTTTTTAAATCACTCTCGTCATCTGACCCTAACCTATCTGATAGAGGTCGGGCAATCCCTGCGCCACAGTTGTCTAGTGCCTCTATGATGTCGGCCCAATCCTCATTCTGGTCATCCGTGTCCCTGGCTCCGCTGATGTTCATATCATCATTCGGATCATTCAGTGCTTCAATGACAGCATGGAATGACAATTCCTCTTTGGTTAAATCGCATTCAGGCTTGAACGTTGTCAGTTGTTGTTTTTCTATTCTGGCCTCAACCTTTTTCTCGAGTCCTGCAATCTTCTCCACTTCTGTCAGCCCGACAGGCCATTTGCCAGTGGGATTTACTGGTGAGGATGCTTGGCCTGAAACCTTCTTCTTTTCTATGAAAACCTGGGATGCATGTTTATTTTCCCTGGTTTGATTACTGGGTCTCTTCACATCAGCTTCCATGGGGTGGTTCACTATTACGCTCTTCATCTAGGTATCTCCTCTCTTGTCAACTTTGTTGTCAGCTGTAGCAACCAAGCAACCAGTATCATGGGAAGGCATCTCTTTTATGATGACACCTCCTTGCCTGGCAAGTGATAGTGTGATTTTACATGATGTTTCTTGTACATATTTGCATGCATTTTTCATATAGATTAGGCATTCTTTATTTGGTTTTTATTAGATTTTCCCTTGGAACGGGTGAAGCGGTTTCTTGGTGTTGTTTTGCAGGAATTTAATGTAAAAGTGATCAAAATCAGCCATGGTGGAGCTTGGATGAAATAGAGCTTGAAAAGTGAAGAATATGAGCCAAACAGAGCCCATCACGGCCTGGCCGTGATGACCATCACGGCCTGGCCGTGATGACCATCACGGCCGTGATCAAGCAGAGCAGAAGGCAAAAGTCAGAGACTGTCACGGCCTGCCCGTAATAGACATCACGGCCGTGACCAACCAGAAAATTAGGGTTTCGCGACGTGAAACCTAGCTCGCCTCGCGAGACTTCATTTTATGCAAACACGCCCACTCCAGAACGCATCACGGCCAGCCCGTGATGGCCATCACGGCCGTGACGCGCAGCAGACCTATAAATAAGAGCGCAGCAGACAGAACTGAGAGTTTTTTGGGGGTCCATTTGAAGGCATTTGGAGGCTGCAGCTGGGCTAGGGTTTCAACCCTAGAAGGGAGCCAAGAGGGATTGCTTTGAAGAAGAAGGAAAGCTCATATGGAGCCTCTTCTCTCCTCTTCCTTCCTATTTCTCTGGTTTGGTTTTCTTTGTTTTATGAGTAGTTAAATCCCTGTGTTGGGATTAGATGTAATCAAACTTATGTTTATGTATTTATCTTGACTGATTAATCTATGTTCATGTCTTCGTATTAGTGGTTATTTTTCTGTGCTTAATGCTTGTTGTGGCTAGCACCCCCATGACTTGATTTGTGTTTTGGTATGCAATGGGAACGTTCGTATCATAACCGGAATTGAATTTAATCACCTAGTAAGCCTTGTATCTAGGAATGGAACTAGGTTTATTAGTAATCGCGTAATCCCTAATCTTAATGCAAATTCATTAATCTAGGCCACCTAAGGAATTAGGGTCTATTAGTGGATTTAGGCTCTTGCCATCCGAGGAATCGGGGTTTGAGTAGTTTAGTGGATTGATTTTAATATTTGAAGCATGAATGGGAGGTATCTAGTCCTGATAGTGCATGAGTTAGAGGTTTGGTGAAGTCTAGTCCCAACATATCCTTTCTACACGCCAAGTGTTTGTCAAAAGTCCCCAAAGAACTTTTCCCTTTTCTTTTGTTTGTTTTACTTTCTCTTGATCAATAGTTTAGTCTAGATAGTTGCCGAGCTTGCGAATTGATACTTGACATCCAATCCCCGTGGATACGATAAACCGGTCTTACCACCGTATTACTTACACGATTGGGTATACTTGCCCAGATTCGTCCAACAAGTTTTTGGCGCCGTTGCCGGGGATTGGTTTTGCCAATATCATTAGTAACAAAGGAGGCAACTAATTTAGACATTTTTATTATTTTTATTTTCTGTATATATTTGATCTTTTTGTTTTGAGTTGTGTTTGTACAAGGTGGATGCAACAAATGGAGACTTATTACTTTCCCACCTTGGATGGAGTTACAAAATACCACTTTGGGCCCAATGTAGTCTTGGGAGACTACGGGCTCTGGGGACGTCACTGCCCTCATGCACAAGCTTATAGTGTGATAATGAAGCATGAGGAGGAATGGGAATGGAAGAAGCAAACACCGTTGAAAGCTGCTCTAGAACAGTATTCCCAAGAGCTATCCACCTCTGAGGCCAAGGCAAGAGCCAAGCGTGATGATGATCGAAGGCATGTGCGCGAGAACTTCAAAACGCAAGTTGAGGAGATTTGCAAACAGTTAGTACAAAAGTCACCTGAAGCCCAATTTGAGGAAAATCTGGTTTGGGGGATAGTTCAAGATGAAGACGAAGTGGTAGGGGATTCCACCATGCTTGCTGACCAGTTTGATTTTTCCGCATTGGACAAATATGTCGGCTTGCATGCATGTGTGGACATTGGTAAACTAGTCCCTTCCCCATGTTTTTCAAACTTCCTTGTGCAAATGCCATTTGACCCGCTAGGAAGTAAGTGCATTATTTTAGTTGAAAAGGTCAATGGTGTTTCCACCCAATGGCTGGGTGGAATTGAGAATAAAGTGATTTTACTGCTACAATCACCACTTCAATTTCCATTTGATCCGGGAGGAGGATCCTAGGATACCTTGTAATAAGTCAAGCTAGTGACATTAAAGAAGCGCTCATTGGGAGGCAACCCAATTTTTCTTTTCCTTTTCCTTTTTTCCTTTTTGTTTAGTTAGATTTTATTTTTGATTTTAAACTCTTGAATAATTTGAGAAGATCAAGAGTTTTCTTTTACTAATAAAATTGCCAAGTGATTCCAGGGTAAGAAGGAAGGAGGGAAGAGCAAGAAGACAAGAAAAAGCAACCCAACTTTCAAGCAGTTTCTGACTGAAATGAAAGCCAACACCCGCTACCGCCTCGGTAAGCCGTTCCAATTTTTTGCTTTATTTTATTTTTCTTTCCTTTCTCCAACTTGATTGTTTACATTGGGGACAATGTAAATTTTTAAGCTTGGGGTAGGGGTATTTTGCATTTGCATTTTGCATGTTGCATTCATATAGTTTTGCATGATAGTTTGCATGATCACATTATTAGATTACCCTTGCTTAGATTTTGTATCCGATTGTGAGAACTAAGTGCCCAATAATTTGAGATAGTGAATTGTTGAACCCAATTTGTTATTCTTGTGATATGGCTGCAAATGAAAATGTTTGAGATAACCTTGGATAGTTGATAATTAGCATATGGTTCTGAAGATTTTTGTTTTTCATTGATTCTGAACTAAAATGTGAGATTTTGAGCCATAAAGGGGTACTCACTAAAATTTTACCCCATTCTTTGTGTTAGAGTGTTATTCCTCTTGGTCTGTTTTCTCTAGAACTTGACTTGAAACCATTTTGAAGCTTAAAAATTTTTGGAAACATTTTTGAAAATGATTGAGGCAATAGGTATTTTTCTGGCCTTCTGAGCTTTGAATGATGAAATGCTACCCCTTAGTTGCCCAATTTTGAGCCTGAAAGAATAAAAATGCTTTTCTTGGTACCCTTGAATGTTTTGATAAATATGTTTGACAAGGGACCTTCTAAAGTATTACAAAAGGGTAAAAAGGTAGTTGAAACAGTTTGGGAAAAGAATCAGAAAAAAAAATTTTCTCTTGAGTTAAAAAAAAATCCTCCCTTCTCCAAATAAAAGAAAAACAAAGGAAAAAGAAAAATAAATAGAGAAGGGGATGACAAAAAGAAAAGAGAAATAAAAAGAGAAAGAAAGAAAAGAAAGGTGGAAAAATGAATTGAAAACCCAAGAAGGTATTTTAGAAGGTGTCATGTGTTGAAATGTTTGATACTTGGTGTAGCCTTTTGAAATGTCCTTTTCTTGTTATCCCCACCTAACGATTAATCCCATGGCCATGTTACAACCAAATAAAAGACCTCTTGATTCTAAATTGTTTTCATTAATAAAGTAGAGATGTGGTTGATAGTCAAGCCTATGGTAGGATTCATTCCTTGAGGAAAATTGAGCGAAATGTCTTATCCCCTAAACACTTGAGTGGTGAGAAAGAGTGCCCAAATCAGTGAGAACATGAGTCTAAGGAACCTAAGCCTCTAATTGGACTTGAATTGATTGCCTCTTGCTGAATTATTTGAATTGCCTATTACTTTGATCATTTACTCGGGTTCTTGGTTCACTATCAATGTTCAGTTTTTTTTCTTCTGGCCTTAGTGATTGCTTGAGGACAAGCAATTGAATAAGCTTGGGGTGATTTGATAGTGTGATTTTACATGATGTTTCCTGTACATATTTGCATGCATTTTTCATATAGATTAGGCATTCTTTATTTGGTTTTTATTAGATTTTCCCTTGGAACGGGTGAAGCGGTTTCTTGGTGTTGTTTTGCAGGAATTTAATGTAAAAGTGATCAAAATCAGTCATGGTGGAGCTTGGATGAAATAGAGCTTGAAAAGTGAAGAATATGAGCCAAACAGAGCCCATCACGGCCTGGCCGTGATGACCATCACGGCCTGGCCGTGATGACCATCACTACCGTGATCAGCGGAAGCGGAAGGTAAAAGTCGAGAGGCATCACGGCCTGCCCGTACTAGACATCACGGCCGTGACCAACCAGAAAATTAGGGTTTCGCGACGCGAAACCTAGCTCGCCTCGCGAGACTTCATTTTGTGCAAACACGCCCACTCCAGAACGCGTCACGGCCAGCCCGTGATGGCCATCACGGCCGTGACGCGCAGCAGACCTATAAATAAGAGCGCAGCAGACAGAACTGGGAGTTTTTTGGGGGCCTATTTGAAAGCATTTGGAGGCTGCAGCTGGGCTAGGGTTTCAACCCTAGAAGGGAGCCAAGAGGGATTGCTTTGAAGAAGAAGGAAAGCTCATATGGAGCCTCTTCTCTCCTCTTCCTTCCTATTTCTCTGGTTTGGTTTTCTTTGTTTTATGAGTAGTTAAATCCCTGTGTTGGGATTAGATGTAATCAAACTTATGTTTATGTATTTATCTTGGCTGATTAATCTATGTTCATGTCTTCGTATTAGTGGTTATTTTTCTATGCTTAATGGTTGTTGTGGCTAGGACCCCCATGACTTGATTTGTGTTTTGGTATGCAATGGGAACGTTCGTATCATAACCGGAATTGAATTTAATCACCTAGTAAGCCTTGTATCTAGGAATCGAACTAGGTTTATTATTAATCGCGTAATCCCTAATCTTAATGCAAATTCATTAATCTAGGCCACCTAAGGAATTAGGGTCTATTAGTGGATTTAGGCTCTTGCCATCCGAGGAATCGGGGTTTGAGTAGTTTAGTGGATTGATTTTAATATCTGAAGCATGAATGGGAGGTATCTAGTCCTGATAGTGCGTGAGTTAGAGGTTTGGTGAAGTCTAGTCCCAACATATCCTTTCTGCACGCCAAGTGTTTGTCAAAAGTCCCCAAAGAACTTTTCCCTTTTCTTTTGTTTGTTTTACTTTCTCTTGATCAATAGTTTAGTCTAGATAGTTGCCGAGCTTGCGAATTGGTACTTGACATCCAATCCCCGTGGATACGATAAACCGGTCTTACCACCGTATTACTTGCACGATTGGGTATACTTGCCCAGATTCGTCCAACAGCAAGCTTCTTTTTCTGAGCCTGTCGGAGCCTCTGCAGCCTCCTCTTTTGGCTCTTTGAGATAGCCAATTGATTCGAGGGTCCTGACAGACCAGGCCCTGCCATTTGAGCATTTTGAGCCAATTGGCACCTTCGGTAATTTTCATTCCAAAAGGGTGGGCCACGATCACTGAACTTGTTTTTCCTAGTCCATGTCTGCTTTTGCAATTCTGGATACTGTGCCATGGCCGAATTCCTCACCCATTGATCCACCATTACGTTGGATGGGGGTGTCCTGGTCTTGACAGGATTAAATCTGCCACTGACAGAGTTACCTACTGCTGATCCTCTGATTGGCTCTTTAAGCTAACCTCCAGTATGGTGTTGTCCGGGTCTTGCATGGTACACGTGTTGTTGATGGCTATTGGATGCAACACTTCTATGTATATTGTTGGTTGGTGTCCAAAATCCTTTGGTTACAAATAATAATTAGATATCAGACGAGTGTGGGACGAACGAGTTATGCGGTAATCTCGTCAGGATATGTGTGTTTGTCTGCCAAGTATGAATTTGACAAATTAGTCAAATCTAGTAAATACTAGCAAAGACTTGGTGTTGCGATAGAAGTGTAAATGTATTTCTGATTTGAAAAGAAAACATCAGTTTCTTAAACAAAAGATACTTTGTAGTTGCATTACTTTCTGAAAAGCAATAATTTAAAGACAGGAATAAAAGTAATTTAAAAGGGCAATTTGTAAAAAGCGTGATTAAATGATTACTGAATGCAATAAAATAACAGAACTTAAATAAAGAGCACGAAAGTAACACTGAAAGTAAAGAGCATGGAAGGAATACTGAAAGTAAAGAAGGACATATAAAGAAATTAAAAATCGGTATTAAAGAGCGAATAAAGTACTGGATACTAATGTTGAATTGAATTGAAAATGAAAAGGATGGAGGAAATACTTGAGTAAAATCCTTCAATCTGCTGTGTGATTGAGATATGTAGGATATTGTATCAAGTAACCTCCCCTATTACATCGTGATTAACAGTATTTATAAGCAAATAAAATAACTACCTAAAGATAACTTCCTATCTTTAAGATTGCCACCTGTATGGCAGTTTTGCTATGTTCAAATTCAAACTATTTGACAAGCAAACTTCTCTAACTGCTCATTTCTTTGAACCGCTTTGTGCCAACTTGCTTGTTGTCCACGGTTTGGTTGTTTGACGGCTTATCTTGCTGATTCTTTGTCAGCCTTGAAGACTTAGCCATTTCCACACTTTTGTACGTTTGACAATTCTTGTTATCACTTTGTCAAAAGCTGGGTTGTTAATTTACCTTTTTCTGTCATTACTTCGATTTCTCCGTTAGTCAGCTAAATATATCCGTCAGAAATTTTACTCTTGACGAATGTGTCCCTCGTTTTGCTTTCTTGATGGCTTTGTCTGTCTGACATACCAACTCTTGTCAATTTTCCAAACTGTCAATTCTGCTGAATTCGACTATCCTTTATGGTGGTTATCTGACAATTCTTCCTTCAATTCTTCTATCATCCTGTCGGAATTATTTCTGTCAAGAATTTGAAATTCTTCTATTAACAACTCACCGTGACTCGGGTGGACTCGGTCGGACTTGTACAGAATCGTCTAGAATCGCGATTCTACAGTGAGTGGGGTGAGTCCGAGTGAAAATTTAAGATGCTTCACAAAAGTCCCAAAACGGTGCATTTAGGACTTTAGGTTAAAAAATCTAACCCTCACCTCTCTACTTTACTCTCGGTCTTTAGTCTCAACCCCATTCCCAAATCCCTTCTTCGTTCACGTCACGAAGCCCTAATCGCGCCTCATCTCCTCCATCGCACCTCCTCCCTGCCGCGCCTCGCTCTCTTCCACCGGAGTAGCTTATCGCGCCTCTTCCTTGCTCGACCTGCTTGAATCCGGAACCAGAAGTTCACAACCCTGCATGAAAAAAATCTTCACTTTTCAATGTCTCAAGCGGAAAACAACACAGCAACAACTGGGAGTTCTAGAGGCAGCTGTAGGAAAAATTTACCTGGTAATAGGACTGGCCCTGGGTGGAAACATGGGCTTGATGTTATAGGTAATGGAAAAAAAGTGAAATGCAATTATTGTTCAAAGACTGTTAGTGGAGGAATTTTCAGATTCAAGCATCGTCTTGCTGGAATTGGAGAAGATTCGGAACCATGTGCTACGGTGCCAAATGAAGTTAAACATGTGTTTATGAGTATTGTGGCTGAGGCTAAAGAGGCATCAAAGAAAAAAAAAGAATACTTGATGCTGATGAAGATGCTGAGGAGGTTGCAGTAGCTAGCTCTCAACAAAAAGGCTTTTCCTTTGCAAAAGGGAAAGCAGAAGTCAGTGGTCCAATTCAAGCAACAATTAATCAAATGATGAGAAAGGGATTTAAAGAGGAAGTTGATGATCGGGTAGCCAAGTATTTTTATACAAGTGCAATTCCTTTCAATACTATAAAAAATATGGATTTTGCAAAGATGTGTGAGAAGATTGAGAAATTTGGGATTGGCTACAAACCTCCTTCTTACCATGATATCAGAGGAAAGTTTTTGAAAAAAGTTGTGGCTCAAACATATGACATGCTTAAAGAGTTTAAGGAGGAGTGGAAGAGAACCGGTTGCACAATCATGTCTGATGGGTGGACAGACAAGAAGAGGCATTCCATTTGTAACTTCTTGGTGAACAGTCCTAAGGGGACAGTGTTTCTGTATTCATTGGACACTTCTGACATCTCAAAAACAACTGAAAAAATGTTTAAGATGTTGGATGATGTTGTAGAAGAATTTGGAGAGGAAAATATGGTCCAAGTTGTCACCGACAATGCTACAAATTTCAAGGCAGTGGGTGAAATGTTGACGCTGAAGCGACCCAAATTGTATTGGACTCCATGTGCCGCCCATTGCATTGACTTGATGTTGGAGGATTTTGAGAATTATCTGAAGGTGCATCAAGTTACAATGGGAGAAAGATATGCACCTACATATATTGTAGGACACGGCTCATTAGCATGGTGAAGAAGTTTACTAAAGGGAGGGACTTGATTATGCCGGGCAAGACTAGATTTGCCACTGCTTATTTGACCTTAGCTTGTCTTAATGAGCATAAGGCATCATTGTTGAGCATGTTTAGCTCATAAGATTGGACTTCAAGCAAGTTTGCCAAAACTGCTGAAGGAAGAAAGGTGGAAGACATGATTTGTGATACTTGGTTTTGGAAGAATATAATTGTATTCCTCAAGGCAGCTGCCCCTCTCATTATAGTCCTTCGTTTGGTGGATTCTGATGAAAAACCCGCCATGGGTTTTATATATGAAGGGATGGATTGTGCCAAAGAGCAGATTAAAAGAAACTTCAATGATGTTAAAAAATGGTAAACTTCCTTAACTTTATCAGCTCATTTGAAAATTAATTAGCTTATTTGTATTGCGTTACAAATATAGGATATTTGGAATTTGTAGCTATGAATCCATCTGGAATATTATTGATGAGCGATGGGATAACCAGCTCCATAGGCCCTTACATGCAGCTGCTTATTATCTTAATCCCTCATTACACTATGAACCCAAGTTAGATCATGAAGATGTCGAGGTTAAAATTGGGTTGTACACATGTATGGGAAAGTTGGTAAAGGATCCTGAGGAGAGAAAGAAGATTGGGTTGCAGCTTGCAGATTTTCATTATTATAGAGGGCTCTTTGGTATTGATGCTGCAAAGGAAAGTAGGAAAAGTATGCTTCCTGCATAATGGTGGGACTTTTATGGGGATGGAGCAGTTGAACTAAATAGATTTGCTATTCGTGTCCTTAGCTTGACTTGTAGCTCTTTTGGGTGTGAACGTAATTGGAGTGCATTTGAAATGGTAAGTGAAGTTATGATTTTGTTTGTAGTTATCAATTTTTCTTTGTTTAGAAATATTGAGTTTTTATTTTTATGTTTTATTTTCTAGGTTCACACTAAGAGAAGAAATATAGGTTGCTTCAACAAAAGATGAATGACTTGGTGTATGTGATGTATAACTTGAAGTTAAAGAGTAGGGGAAATAGAAAAATTGTTGCTCTTCCCTTTGAAGATATTCATTCTGATGATGAATGGACAACTGAAGAGGGGGATGTTCCAAATGTTGACGAGGAGAATGTTGAGGAACCTATCAATGTTGATGAAGCAATTGAAGAGAAAATTGAGCAACCTATCAATGATCCAAGACTTGATTTGGACTTTGATGCAAATATGGAAGAAGTTGTTTCATCTGGGGAAGAACTTGATTATGATTCTGATGATGATGGAGATGGTGGTGACAATGGAGATGATGTTGTTAGAGGATTGGATTTAGACATTTAGGAGTTGTTTTTTGATATTATTGTTATTTACTTAAATGTTTTGTCAATGTTTGGATTTGGATTTGGATTATGATGTTACTTTTTGATGATTATGATTATGTTAGATGTTTTTGGATTATATTGTTGTTGTTTTGTTGCTTTTATGTTATATATATATGTGTGTGTATGTATGTATGTGTGTCATTTATAGTTGTTTTTTATAATAGGTAGACTCGTACGAGTATACATGTCGAGTTTACGTACCCAAAACGAGTCTACCTATACTCGCAAGTCTGACAATCTTGGGATGTACAACCTAAACAGAAGATATGGTTCCATCATCAACTGGTCTAGCTTCGGGTTCCATTCCAAATCCACCCCGGGCAAGGAGCACGATATGGGAAAAAATAAACCTAATTAGAAACAAAGAAAACATGAGAAAGTGAAGGGAAAAAAATCCTCTTCGAGCAGCCCCTGTAATGTACAAACTGATAGTAAAACAATATATTCTCTCCTTCATTAAATGCTCCCTTATCCTTTAGCACATTGTGAAACACAATGCATCATGGGATATGGTTTCGAAAAAGTAATCAGCTAGCATATACTGCACTTGTGTTAGCAGCAAAATGTGTTTATCCAGTCCCAAATCACTCACCTTATACAGTCCCGCTTTTCCATTCTCACAGCATTCCTAGTTGTGCCTATCCATTTAAAATTAATTATATCTTTCTAGACACACTAAGAGCATTCTTAGTGGTGCTTATCCATTAAGACATTGACAGAGATATTTTAGATGTCTCAAATGTTTTTAACCACAAATAAAAAATTTAAACAAATAGGAATTTGTGACACG
This sequence comes from Sophora flavescens, assembly GCA_030762895.1. Taxonomy (NCBI): domain Eukaryota; kingdom Viridiplantae; phylum Streptophyta; class Magnoliopsida; order Fabales; family Fabaceae; genus Sophora; species Sophora flavescens. Next base: position 45,679,652 of record CM061063.1, read on the forward strand.
AATAGCGCAAACTGAAACCGAAAAGAAGCATGCAAATTATTGCGAGGCATGAATGATAAACTCAGCAAAATCGTTGTCAGTCGAATGAATAAATTATTGAATAAACTTGAAATCCACAATTCCTTCTTCTCCAATTTTCTCATAAACAAAATAATCAAATAAATAATGTAAAGGTAAGTAGTTAAAATAAATCACAATATCATAAGGATTCTATATTCTAATCTATAATAATAAGATTGAAGAGTTGTTTCTATCGTACATCTGACATGCAATCAAATCATGATTTAAGGAGTTTAATTATTTTTTAATCCATTATTTGTTTCTAATTTTTTTTATTATGATTGATTCTTTGTTGTATTATTTGCATAATTGGCTTGAGGTGTATTAAATGAGATTATACATTATCATCAACACGGCCATCATTACCAAACAAACTTGAAGTAGGGGGGAGGGTGAAATGAAACGTTAACAGGGGAGAGGGAGGAGCACGTGGGGAGGGTGAAGGGGTTGGGTTAAAGGGTTATCATCATATTTATTATTATAAAATGTAATTATGTAATTATTTTTATAATATATTTAACTATTAAATATATAAAATAAAAATAATATATTAATTTTTTAATTAGGGTATTTATGTCATTATATATATATATATATATATATATCATCATTTTAAAAAAAAATTCTCTCGACTTCTTCCTTTTCATTTTCTTATATATTTCTATCATATCAAACAAGTTTTAAAATCCAGTCTTTTTTTCACCATCTTATCTCTTCTCATCTTCTATCATTCCATCTTCTCTCTTCTGATTTTCCCTTCCATACCAAACGAAGTATTAGTGTATGCATCCATGGAGTAAAAAATTAATGAGTTGCTTAATATGATGTGACATAATGGGTTCCACAGTAGGGTTCACTTAATAAACCAAAGTGGGTTGCTTATCAAAGATAGCATTAGATAAGTGTTATCAAGATAGTATTTGATCATCTTTCTAAAAATGGTTAATTTGATCGAGTAAAACCGATAAATAAATCAAATAGATTTTTCGGAAGGAAGAAAATAATAATATGTTGGATAAATATATTTTCTAAAAAATATTGACTTGCACAGAAAAAGGAGATAAAGAAATCGAATAGATTTTTAAGAAAAAAAATTTATATGATAGACACATTTAAAAAAAAATAGTTAACTTGAAATGAAAGGGAAAAGAGAAGAAACAATTCAATAGATTTTTCAAGGGGAAAAATATGATAGAATACAATGCAATTTTTAAATATGTTTTTTAAAAATGGCTAATTTAACGTAGTAAAAATGATAAATATATCAAATAGATTTTTCAGAGGGAAGAAAATAATAATATATTAAATAAATATATTTTCTAAAAAAAGATTCACCTGCACAGAAAAAGAGAAAAAGAAATCAATTTTAAGAAAGAAAGAAAATTAATAGGATGGACACATTTTTATAAAAAAAAAATAGTTAACTTGAAATGAAAGAGAAAAGAGAAGAAACAATTGAATAGATTTTTCAAGGGGGAAAATATACCCGTGATATAATACAGTGCAATTAATTGAGGTGACATTTTATATAAGATATAGTTCCAGATTCTCGAAAAAGTGAGATGAGAATAATTTTTTTTTCATGTTTTGTATGAGAGATAAAAAGTCATTATATGACTTTGACATAAAACTTACCCGGGAATAAATTTTCCACATGAAGGCTCTAAGTTTTATTTGCATGTTTGACATTGGGAAAAAAACATTCCACGAAAGTATGTTCTCAGGAATGTAGTTAATATTGCCTCTAAAAAAAAAGGACGGCAGTTAATATAAACTTTTTCAAAAGTAAACACGATAAAAATTGCAAATATTTCAGCCACCAATTAAATCTTAAAATACTATTGTTATTAGTGTAAAATACAATCGTATTAGAAAATCCAACTTTTTTTTTGCATTTTTTTGTCAAAAATTTATTAACTAATACACTTAAAATATGTCAATTTATAATCCCGGCACACTCCGTGCATTGTCCTTATTACACTTAATATGAATTATTATTTTTAAAAATTAATAAAGATTATATAAAATTGTGATCCATCATTATGTAACCTTTAAAAATTATAAATTATCAATGTTGTTTCTCTATGGAAAAATAAACAGTTTTTATTATTAATGGAGAAATTAAAACATTGATAGTATAAAGTAGTATCCACTACCAGTATAAAAATACTTATACTAACATTCACTAATATTTTGATAGGTATGTTTTTAACTGCATTAAAAATGAATCAATGACTTGGTTACCTGAGCAGAGTAGTCTAGCTGACAACTGTAATTGCAACATTAAAAAAATGTCAACTAGGAAATGTTAGAATGAGGTAGTTTTTAGTAACTTAGAAATAATAATAATAATAATAATAATAATAATAATAATAATAATAATATTATTATTATTATTATTATTATTATTATTATTATTATTATTATTATTATTATTTTATAAAATATGAAAATCATTTTTTATAATCTGTAATAAATATACCCTTATTGTGTATCTTTACAAAATACAATTTTCTATCTCCATTATCTTACTATGTCAAATAACGATTATGTTTTTATTAACCATTATCAACAAATGATTTAATGGATTATTTACCCATGGAGTACATACATATTATTGACCTTCAATCCTATGTTCTGTGCAACATATACATCTAATCTTTCATTTTTTAGACTGCATAACTATTGAATATTAGTATTTAAGATTAGATGTACAGGGGTGCTAAATGTCAAATCTGTATGACATTATTTTAGGATGACAGGAAGAAAGTTGTTAGACCAGGATGCAAATCAAGAAAGCAACATAACCAATCTAACAAATGCAAAAGATGCTACACCAATGGTAAAGTCACGCTGAGAAAAATTATAAAATCCAATAACACCAAATCACAAAACAAACTCAATCTCTCCCAAATAACATTTGTGATAAACAAAGCACAATCAACCATTATGCTATAGTATATTATTTTGAATCTCTGGAGAATTTCTCTACTGGGAAGTACCTTCGAAGAGCAGGGGCAATCAATCAAAGTGGTGAAAGTCACACCATTGGGGATCAAACCTCTTGCACACTTTATCAAATACAAGATTCGCCTCATCTACCCAACTCTCTTTGCACAACCCATTGATCAAAGCACCAAAAGTGAAAACATCAGGAAAAATCCCTTCATCCTCCATAACATTCTTCAACCTAAAACCCTCCTTCAAACTCCCCAATTTACAGCAACCATTAATCAAAGTGTTGAAACTAACAACAGTAGGACGCAAACCTCTTTCCCTTTCACGATTGTAAAACGATGTTGTTAGGACAACCCTCACGATTTCTCCTCTTTTCGTAGATCTATGAAAACTTCAAAGAGAGATGAAATGTGAAGAAAATTTTGAATGGGAGAAGATAATAGAGAGAGACGAAGAGAATGGTGTAGGAGATGGGTTCCGGATTTTGGGAATGGGCATCTGTGACGACTAGTTTTAATTAACATTAATTATAATGATTAAATTAGGGATTTTCATCAATCATTATTGAAATGTCTCCTTTGAAAAACGGAGATTTGAATGAAGTCGGAAAAACCGTGATAAAACAGTTTAAGACATCATATATTTTATCCAACCAAAATTGGTCTCTAGACTTACATCAACTGCCAGGAGCGGATATCAAAAACTTCAACTATGATAAAGACTTAAAATAGTAAATATATATACAGTAATTCTCATACATACATGGAAGTTTTCATTTATAACATATATACATCATAAAACAAGGGGAGATTCTCGAAATATCCCTCTACACGGGATTCTCCAAAAAGAACCAGAAGTCCGAATGGTGCACCATCAGTCATCATTAATCTCGATCCCACGTATGATGCGGCCATCAGAATCAACTACTCACATAAACAAGAAGAAAGAAGAAACACATATGGAGGTAAGATTCTATGTCAAACTCATAACGTAGATATGGGTATGCGGCAACAACAATCAATTAAGTGGATACATATATTTAGGTAAACTTTTATAATATATATATATATATATATATATATATATATATATATATATATATATATATAATTTCAGAAAAAGGTTGAGACTCAAATGCATGGCTAAGACTTCAACCTAACTTTGCTCCATGGAGACTATATTGTTATCATAATGTTCTGTTGAGATAGCATTCAGGAAATATTTGTAAACAAATCGGTGCACAAGCCCACAATCGGAGTACGCTAAAAGCCATCTCCTCGGCACTTTCACGCGAGAGTACTCAACATCTGAATAGTATTTAGTTTGGTGGAGTTTCAAGATAGCCCTGCTGTCCAAGTCTCCACCGGCATCAGTACAGCTGTACACCGAACCATTGGCAGGATCCACAACAGAATATCCCCGACGTCTCCTTGGCCCCCACACCCCTAATATCCTATCATAGGTGTCTATGCCTCCAGAACGACAACGACTATGATTAGGTTGGAATGTTGTCCGAAGACAAACAAAGCGGGAACTAAAAGTCCCAAAGCGCCGATATCATTTTAAAAACAGTTATTGATAAGAGTTGGACTCGAATGGACCATTGGCCAAAATTATCCTCTTTAACTCAACTTCGTATAATAAAATATTTACTAGCCCAAGACTTAACAAACGTAAATAAGGATAAACCTTAAGATTGAATTCACAGATTCAATAAATGAGAAATTGATACCAACTAATAATAACATTCCAACACCTCCCGAATCTAAGTTCGGAAACAAAATGCACATCACAACAAGTCCCTAAGCGACTTAACGATCGGACATAAGGCTTATACTTAGAGCACAGTTACTTGGAATTATATCCAACACTTAACGTAAATGAGTGACGATAGGGGTGTTTATCAACCGATCCAAACCGATTCAAACAGCAAAAACCGAACCGAAAAACCGAAAACCGAACAAACCGAAAACCGAAAAAACCGCAATTTTTTATTGGATTGGATCGGATTTTGGATCCTATAGTGAAATCCAATCCAATCCAATACAAACCGATCTATTATATACATATACCATTCTTTTTAAAATTATAGTATTACTCATACTTAAACATTATTCTTCATACCTTTATATCCCTCATTTTCTTTAATATTTTTGTTGGAATGACATATATAAGACTATTTAGAATAAATATTAATGTCTTGAAATTATATTTTACTAAAAGTTTTGATGCATAACATATATATATATATATATATATATATATTTGATTGAGTAATTATGAAAAATAGGAAAACAATTAAGTAAATTTGAAAAATAATCGGCTACAATTTATTTGTAGCCGATTCAAGGAAAAAAATATGATAAGTTGGAGTAGATATAGAGAATTAATATAAAAGAATGTGTTAAAAAATATCAATAATTTTTTTCTTCTTAAACTCCCAAATTAAAACAAAAATTATCTTTTACTACTATTAAATAAGTAGAAAGGACACTTGACATTAGAAAAAAAAATAAAGTATGACAAAAACAGAATTATCCAATCCAATCCAAACCGCATTTGATTGGATTGGATCGGATCGGATTTTTTTAAGGAAGCAAACCGATCCAATCCAAATCGCACGATGTTTTCATCATTGGATCGGATGACTTTTTAGCTCAAAACCGATCCAATCCAATCCGCGAACACCCCTAAGTGACGAAGATAAGTAAGATTCTCGAATTAGAACCTTACGCCGATTCAACTAGATTCAATTTAGCATAGCGCTAAATTTCTAAACAGATATAACAAGATATAAGATCCTAAAATTACACAAATAATCACAACATTAAAATATTAAGCAAGCATGCTAAGATAATTCCCAATATTCCTAAGCAGTTATACTAACCCGCATTAACCCCATACTACACCTAACTTAATATCTTCCCCCACCTTTTAAGGCGTTCGGAGGTTATTCTGTAACTTCACAGCTATGCAGTCACCTCCAATTAGTTCCCAGAAAGTAATTCCTGCTTCCCCAGAGCCAGCAAGAACACGAAAAAAAAAAATATCCCAGAGAGTCGATCTAAGCATAGAAACAACCAGACAAATCACAAAATTAATTACTCAATATTAACACTATATATATAGCTCACTAACATACTGAATTTCTCAAAAACCTCATTGATTTAAATCAAAATAGATTTAGAGGTTTTTAGGTTCATGGAGAAAATTTGGGGATAAATTAATTTGATCAAGGGATCATGAAATTAGTTTAAGAAAACATTAATTAACAGTCCCAATTGCATAAAAACATAGTTAATTTCAAATTTTAAAACTGAAACCGAATATTAGGGTTAGGGTTTGTAAGTGGATTTAGGGCTTTTCAAATATGAACCACAACTTAATGTAAGAATAAACTTAAGATAGGAAGAGGGGAGGTGAAACTGAATGAAAATGGTGGAAAACCACGATGAACGACGGCGAGGAATGCTTACCGTGGCAGAGAACGACGGCGCACCAGAGCTGGACGATCGAACACAGTGCTTGCGTCTTCCTCCACGTCGAGCGGCAGCGCGCGGCTGGTGGTCGGCGATGCAGGACGGCACGACTTAGAGGGAAGGAAGAGGGACCTTGGTTTTAGAGAGAAGTATTGCTGAAAAAAAATGAAAAGAGAAGAAGAAGGCAGCAGGAAGAAAAGAAAGAAAAAGAAAGGGAAGGAGTGGTGGAGACAAGGTGTCACGTGGGTGGATAGGAACCAAGGAAATAAAAGCATAAAAATGATCTCCTTCTATTTTTTTGATGCTAAAAATTTCTTTTAGGGACTATGAAAATAATTTTTATTCAACCAAAATAATTTTAGATTGTATTTTTCTAAATAAAGAATAATAGCGTAATGCTATTGTCTTGCAAGTGTGCACACCCTGTAACAACACAGTGTAACGCACTCACTAAAGTATTTTAAAATGAGAAAATAAAATTACTCAAGCCAAATAACTTAAAAATAAACAAAAATACGCATTTAGAAAAATTAATCATTCTTAATAGAGCAATTAAACATATATGTAAAAACAAGGATGTTACAACACTACCCCTCTTACAGAAATTTCGTCCCCGAAATTTGATATATCTCAAAAGAGATATGGGTACTATTGTTATCTCTACACTTCTATATCCCATGTAGTACCTCTAACGGTGATGATCCAAGATACCTTAATTGAAGTAATATGCTTCACTCGAAGTTCTTTCGCCATTTTGTCTTTTATCTTAACAAAGAAGCACTCATAAAGCAAGTCTCCTCTTAGATCCGCATTTAACACAACTGACATCCAATCCTATGATCGTTCCAATTAATTTCAACTTAAGGAACATCAGCAACTAAAAACCAAATCACTCATTTCCCTAATTTCTCATATATCGTCAAATTCCTTAAAAGAGAATTACTATAATTCGTCCTACAATTTATCCAAATTAATTTCTAACTCGAGGTCCTTCTAAATCTCGGATTTTGACATCATAAAATCAGAGCTATATCCCATCTTCATCAATCATCAATCATTGCTTAAGATCATACCTAAACTTATCCGAGTGGTATCTTTAACATCGAATCAACACTCAACATTTATTATACATCACAAGTCACCACAATTTGGAGCATTATATGTGCCCTACAATATATTCAAACTTAACTCCTCACTTAATGAATATACTTTGTTTCCTATGGATAAAATTCATCCACTATGACTCAACTCTTATATCCATAAAATCCATTCTTCCATGATGACATGAGTTTAACCATCATTAAACAACCATCGTAATTAATCCATCCAGGTATTTCCCTAAGATTGACATTGTCCGCTGACAGGTTAAGGCAGATAAGCCCCACAAGTAGAAAATGATAGTACCAATAAAAGGTATAAGTTAACTCAGACACGTCTTTTTGGTGAGCATAGAGTAAACATGAAAGAGAGAAACATAGGCATGGCAATCATTTAGCACCACATCATTAAATAGAGTTTCAATTAAATAAAACACATAATTCACCAAAATTCTAACTAAACAATTCATACAATTCACATAGTCAAAATAAAACAATTATGAGCAATTTATAATCAAACTTTATACAACTTATTTCATGCATTTTCCTAAGCATACACCTCAAGACTCGAATTAATCTCAGTTCTCAGATTGTTTCAACACAGACACTCATCATGTCTTCTAATGATTGAATTGTCTGCTCAGACTATCCATCAGTTTAAGGATGATGAGCTTAACTCATCTCAACTTCATCTCTAAGGCTTCATGCAGACTTTGCTCAAAATTGAGGTATAGACCTTGGATCTCAATTCGAAATGATACTAGAAAGTACGCCAAAAGTTTTTGTATTATACAAGGTTCGATACAATATTTATCATACTATGAGGAAGAACAGACGTAGATGACATTTTTAAAAGAGGAAGTTTGAGACTGGTCGATAAATAACAAATCCCAGCAGACAAATGATGAGGCAATGTTCTTTGAAATTTGAAGAGAAACTTTTTAAAAAGGAATTCCTATTCTTTACTTTCGTAAGAAAGTACAAAGAAGAATTTACCGAGTAGAAGGATAAATGAATATTCAATATGCAAAAAGAATCTTCAATAGGTTCCTAGATTAAAAATGCGTTGTACAGACACATATTTACAATTATGAGTCTACTAAAGTTTCTCTCTCCACGAGAACTTCCATTGGATCAAAAAATCAATAATGAGTTGTTTGTGATTTCAAGAAAATTGAAGTTATAAAACGAGACGTCGATCAAATCATATCTTGAGAAGGTGAGTCTGACTTAGAGATTAGACTAAATCACTTCTAACTAGAAATAGAGGTGTTTAAAGAAATATGACTAAGAAATCTATGTTCCCGAAATCCATACACCTGACGACTCAGTGAGAAGAAGTCATAACGAATTTCGAAATAAGAGTGGAACATTCAGATCAATAGGTGATCATGAATACGGTCAACTCAATTGTATAATACAACCATGAGTAATAACAGCAATGAGAAAGAAAATCTCGAGTATAAGGGATATTTGAAATTTAGTTAGAACAAAACTAGCATGGCTAATTGATGAGCCGCTAATGGAGACGGTACAATTTTCGGGCGGAGAGCCTCACTGAATTGATTTTCGAAAACCTTAAGGTGTAAGATAATTGAAGGAGAATTTGGCTTCTGTCACTTCCTTGGTAAGTCTACAATGAATCAAAGGTGGTAATGAGAAGCGCGAACAAAATAAAGAAATATAGAATTGATGTCAAAACACGATATAGAATAACGCATTTTGCATTACACCCAAAGTACAAAACTATAATTAAGATAGAAAGATGAACAACAACAACAAAAAGTAAAGAGCATAAAATACTTTATTATTCCTCACAGTCAAAATTAAAATTAGTAATGAAATACTAGCAAACAAATGTTTCAAAATACTAATTTATCATCATTAAATAGCTCAAACTTATAGTAACCTCTATAATTAAACACTAGTATGATCCTTCAAATCTTTTGCTCATACACCGTATAGTTAAACTCATTCCTTTCACCTTAATACACCCTAAAGTCCATCCAAAATAACTTGGAATCTTAGACTTCTTACCCAAATCCATATTTAAACAAAATCATAGCCTAATTACATGTCAAGTCATCTCTAACAACTCAAAACTCATAATACCGATTCAAGGTTATCATTCCACAAATCCATCAAATACTTAGGATCATTCATAATTTCAATAAGGTGACTTTAATCATTAAACATTAATATGATAATTACACCTTCAAATTCACTTTCTACCAATATTTCCAACAGGTAACCCTCGATAAAATCAGTAAAACGCTACAGTTAACGTTTAAATTGAGGGGTTACAATATGATTGCTAAGAGCTTCCAAATATAATTTAGGGTTCACAAATCAAACTTAATTTAAATTTAACTCATAAACCAAAATCAAAATACTTAGTTAGGAATCTATCTCACATTAACGCTAACTATAGTCCTCAAATTCTTTGGTACTCCAACATACATCATCCATTAAGATTTTAGTTAAAGTCCTAAACACACCAAAACGAAGAGAGTGATGCACTAAAACAATCCAAGTAATATAAATTAAAAATTAAACACTAGTGTTGATCAAAATCGTCCTCACTTAACTTTAATCAACCAATAAAATAAATATTTCGATTCACTAAGTCCTCCATAAGCTATTAGTTACCATAAGGGTAGCCAATAAAGCTAACACCATAAGATAAATTTCTCACGAGATCTTAGATCTAACTATCTTATTCTAAAACAACACTACAAAAAAACAACTGTTTAGCGACCGTAATATTCGGTCGCTAAACAGTACAAAACGGTCGCGATTTAATTTAGCGACCGAATTAGCGACCGATTAGTTGTGGTGACTGAATACCTGGTCGCTAAGGTTTTAGCGACCGAATTAATATTTCGGTCGCTAATTGACGACCAAATTTTCAGTCGCTAAATAATAATAAACGGTCGCTATTAGGTTGGTCGCATTTTTTGGGTAACCATTTCTAGCGACCGATAATCGGTTGCTAGTTCGGTCGCTAATTTTGGTTACTGTTAACCTATATTAGCGACGGATTTTCGGTCGCTATACCTCATCTGTAAATGTTAAATAAAGTTTAGCGACCGAATTATTGGTTTCTAATTCGGTCGCTAAACTGGTTATTATTAAAAAAAAAATCTGATTTTCTTTAAACGTTAGCAAAATTACTAATAAAACACACCAAATTACTTATGAAATATACAATCATAAAAAATAATAAATATATATAAAAAGAATAATCCAAAATGTCGTACAAGAATCGTTTAAAGTAAAAAATATGGAAAAAAAAATCAGTCATGATGAGGGGGAGATGGAGGAATCTAATCATCATCAGCGTCCGTACCACCGACGTCTGCTAGCTGATCGTCCTCTGGAGTAGCAGCATCAGTAGCTGGCGGCGGAACTGGAGGAGCGGCAGCAGGCGGCACAACCGTCAGAGCATCATTCTGAGCAACTGGAGTCTGGATTCTCGTCTGCTCCAACACTAGCCGCAGTGTCTGGCCCAGCTCGATGCTCGCCCGCATCAGCTGCTGGTGTGCTTGAGTCAACTGTGCAATCTGGTTCGCCATCTGCTGCTCTCTCTCGCTCTTCTCCCGAAGCTCCGCATTCAGCTGCGTGATGGTGTCCTGCATTTGGTGGAACTGCTCCTAAGGGACGGTATCGGCGCAGGAAGGAGCAATCGTGCCGGATGACGAAGCGATAAACTCGCCTCCCAGGTGTCCGAGGCCATACACGTGCCCCTTCTTGTTCCTGCCCCCGACGACCTCCAAATAAATGGCATTATCGTCGACGGAGACAGGAGAGCAGGGCCCCTCACCAGTCAAAGCCTCATCTTGTGACTGTGAGGCACGTGATATGGCATCGTCCTTCTTCTCGTTGAAGCCCACCTACAAAGTATAGTTGAAGAGATTTAGTTAAAATTATATCTCATATTAACAAATCATTTATAATAAATTACAAGTAAACACTAAATTATTTTTTTGCTTACATCATAGTTACGAGCCTTGTGGTTGACCCATGTCCCCGACTTCAACTTCTTCGTCCTCTCCACCAACTCCGTAGCAGTCGGGGCCCGCTGTTTCTGTGCTTTCTGCACAGAAAAATATAATATTAAATTCATAAGAATAATTAAAAATGAAACTAATTAATTAAATAGTATATTAAGTCAAAAGTTTAATGTATTATCAGCTCGTCGTAGTGGACGGCGGCTGATTTAGACCTACTGGTCCAAGCACATGCGCCACCATCAGAAGCTCGATTACGTCGAGCTGTGGCCTGGATCTCCTGGAACTTCTCAGTAGCCCAGTACTGGTCCAGCTGCCTCCTGATCTCAGGATCCACCCACCTCCCCTTATTCTGACCCTTCCTCAGCTTGTTCGTCAGATTCTTCATGACCAGTGAGCCTTTATGCTCAAATATGTCCCTGACGAGAGCCTCTAAAGCTAAGTCCCACCTATACTCTTTCTGCAACTTACAGTTGTTAGGAAATTCGTGTGTACATATATATAATGTAAATTTAATTTAAATAACTTAATAAATTGTTACCATAAACTCTAGAAACAACTGATCCCTATGGCCCATTGGGATGGCCTTCCATGTAGGCCATGGACCATCAAACTTGCGTCGCAGGATCTTCGATATCGAATCAGAAGGGCCCTTCGCGGGCAGAAAGTTGCAGCAAAATTAGAGCATTGATAAATGTTCTAAAAAAATTAAAAAAACAAGTAAATAGAAATTAATGATACTTTATATATATTAAAAAATTAAATTAGCATACTCGTTATCCCCCCTGGGGATAAGAAGAATCCTCCTGTCAGATGGACCACGACTCTCCTATCCCGATGATGATGATGGTCCTATCGTCGTAGGTGTGGATGATGAGGGTGCAGCCTGTGTCCCGACCACATGAGGATGGGTGGGGGGTGCAACTCCATCACCCTGAGGTGTCCCGTCCACAGAGGTGCTGGTAGGGTGGTCTCAATCTGAAGGCTGTGGGTCGGCCGGGGAAGGGACTCTCGTAGCACGACCTCCACGACGACCCCTACCTCTAGAGGAATCTGCCATCTGTGAAAAAAATGAAATGATTACACAATAGTGTAAATAATACAAAAATAAATTACCTAATAAGTAGAATGACATTTACACGATGACGAATTATGACATAAATAAATTACCTAAGTAGAATCTCCGTCACTAAATTCACCCTCACTCTCATCAGTATCACTTGATCGGAATGTACCTTCGCTAGATGCGTCCAACTCGGATTGATCCATTAACTCTCTTTCAACTTCTTCCCCATTTCCGGAAATGTCCGCCAGAGAATTAACAATAATGTCCGGCGTAATTTGCAACGGTACGTGGGGTCTTGAAAACTCATCACCTTGGTACGGAGCATCTTTTTCAGGCTGGTTGATTACATTATCGATGAATTATCTGCGAGCCTTTATCTTAATAACACCCAACCAGTCATGATGTCCTTCGGGATATGGCGAGTAATAAACCCGCTCTGCTGTTGTGAGAAAAATGAATGGGTCAAATGACGGCTTATTATACCTTCGAGACAGCCTAACTTGAACAATACCATAATTTTTATCTATTTTTGTCCCTACATCAAGAGTAGGATCAAACCAATCACACTTGAAGATAACTAACTTCATCACGGGGAAACCGGTATAATCGAGTTCAAGGATGTCAGTTAGAACCCCATAGAAATCATCCTCTACATTGCCATTAGTGGCTCGCACACAAACACCATAGTTACACGTCTGCATTCCTTCATTCCATGTTTTTGTGTTAAATTTATATCCATTTACAATATAAGTATTCCATGATGTAACCCATCTATTAGGCCCCCATGCCAAATTTGTCAACAATGGATTTTGAACATTGTTTTCTGGATCTAGTACCTAAAAAATCAAATATTATATTATTCTTATACATGCTATATATTTAAGGAGATAAAATGTATTTCAACAAATGAAGATGCTTAACCTACATATTTACTGAACCACGTATCAAAGTGAGAAGTAATTTCTCGATCAACCTGATCGTTTGAAATGTCAGGTTGGAGATCCCTTAGAAAATTTCTGTACATCCTACATATGGGAGATTAACAGCAGGACGATTAATAATCATAAATGTCAATTGAACTTATAAAAGACATTGTAGAAACTTACTCTAAATATGGCGCGACCTCTTCACAATTTTTAAGGATATACAGATGAGCGGCATTAATGTCACGCTGCTCCAAGAAATATCCTTTTGATTTGCCACTAAATCTGCCCGGATAGTTGAATATTGATATAGGAGGACTAGTTGAACTTCCTTCGCCCGAATCAACGTTTCTAGGCATCCTTGTCCTTCTCGTGTTAACTTCGTCCGGATAGAAATAAGAGGCAAAAGTGGAAGTCTCCTCTACTAAGTATGCTTCACAAATGGAACCCTCCACTCGTGCCTTGTTCTTGACTTTGTGTTTAAGGGAGTGCAGGAACCTATTACAGAGGGATACATACAAATAATTACTAGTTTTAGGGAAAGCTAAACTACGCTCTCGTGTTCGTGAACTTCATATATATTAAGTAAAATAGTTGATGTTGTTTACCTCTCAAATGGATACATCCAGCGGTATTGGACTGGGCCACCAACTCTTGCTTCGTAAGGTAAATGAACTGGCAGGTGTTCCATGGAATCAAAGAAACTCGGCGGGAAGATTTGCTCCAGCTTACATAACAAAACGGGTATCCTGACTTCCATATCCTTTAATTGATTCACATTTAGTGTTGTCGATGTAAGCTCCCTAAAAAAGTGGCTAAGCTCAACAAGTGGGTTCCAAATTTGCTTCGGTAATGCGTCGAACGCAATTGGAAGCAACCGTTGCATGAACACGTGGCAATCATGGCTCTTCATTCCATGTAACTTTGCTTCCTTAATGTCAACACATCTACCCAGATTGGAAGCATACCCATCTGGTAACTTTAGTTCTTTCACCCACTTACAGACGGCCACTTTCTGTGCTTTGGTTAGTGTATAACTTGCCTTCGGTTTGATAAGTCTGCCACGACCACCGTCCTGCAACTCAAGCTCCTTCCGATTACAAATGTCATCCAGGTCCAATCGGGATTTATTTGTATCCTTTGTCCTCCCCTTGATGTCCATCACAGTGTCAAACACATTCAAAAACACATTCCTCTCAGTATGCATGACATCAATGTTGTGACGGAGTAGCTGCGTCCTCCAATACGGCAACCTCCAAAATATACTTTGTTTTGTACAAGTATGGTTGACGTCATAATCATGAATATGTTCTCCTTGGGTTTCATGGACGAGCGGTAAGTACTGTACTCTGCGCCATACATTAGGACCAGTCAAACGTGGTGGAGGCGGTGTTGTATCCGCACAACGCTTCTTGAATGCATTCTTGTTCTGCCTATAAGGATGATCTTCTGGAAGGAATTGACGATGACAATCAAAATATGAGATCTTTCAACTGTTTTTAAGCGTGAATGCCTTCGATCGCTCCATACATATTGGGCATCCAAGCTTCCCCACGGTCATCCAACCCGACATCATCCCATAAGCAAGAAAGTCATTGATCGTCCACATTAAAGCTTCTTTCATGATGAAATTCTGCCTCAAAGATACGTCATATGTCAACACACCATCATTCCACAGCATTGTCAACTCATCTATCAGCGGCTGCAAGTACACATCAATCTTACCTTTTGGATTAGACGGACCCGGAATTATGACTGTTAGGAACATAAACTCCCGCTTCATGCACATCCCCGGGGGAAGATTGTATGGAGTCAGGATAACTGGCCAACAAGAGTATGCTTTTCCATCGCCCAAAAGGATTAAATCCATCGATAGATAACCCCAATCGGACATTGCGAGGTCCTGCGAAAATGCCATATGAACCCTATCAAAATGCTTCCAAGCTTCTCCATCAGATGGATGACACAAGATATCTTGCTCCCTCTCATGCTCACTATGCCACCTCATGTGAGCTGTAGTGGCCATCGAAGAGTACAATCTTGTAAGTCTTGGCATGAGCGGAAAGTACCACATCTTTTTTAGCGACCTCTTCTTCTCAATGCCCATCCTAGTGGTTGTCTTATACCGATCCGCACCACAAAATCGACAACATGTTATGCTTTCCACTGAATCATCCTTATAGTACAACATAAATCCATTCGGGCAACAATCAATTTTCAAACACCCCAGACCCAAATTTTCCACAGACTTCTTAGCATGATAAAAACTAGTAGGCATCCGATTGTCTTCTGGAAACGCCTTGGACACTGACCTGGTGAGGCGATTAAAACAGCCTTCTTGCATATTGTAGTCAGATTTGATACTCAACCATTCCATGCACATCCGTGTACTCCCAACATCCTTCCCACAATGGAGATCGTGCAGCACTCAACATATCATAGAATCTTTGAGCTTCGGGATTCGGATTCTCCTCTATGTATTGGGAACCCATTCCACCATCTTCTCCCCCATCTTCTTCTAGTACAACACCAACCATGGTCCAGCATGATCCATTATCATATGCTCGTATGGATTCAATTCTTCCCTCCGGTCACCACTTCCATAGTACGAACCTTCAACCACAATCGGGTTTAAGTCAGGCAACGTCTCACCATGGTTACTCCACCAATAGTAATCAGGCATGAAGCCCTTCTCATAAAGATCGGCTACAACTCCATCCACGCTTTTGAAAGATTGACACTTGCATCTTTTGCAAGGACACCTCAATTGATCACCGCCCAGTCGTATATATCTCTCTTGGCTAACAACAAACTCTATAAACTCACCCACTCCAACTCTATACTCTTCCCTAAGACGTTTATTCCGATCCAACCTACGATACATCCATTTCCGATTCTCCGGAATATCCATTGCTGGCAATTAAATAGCCTGACCAATCCTACAATAACACTTATATATTACGGTGCATTCTAATAACTCCATCAATCTCGTTCTTATGACAAGGTATGAACCTATCCCATTCGAGAAGAAACATTTGCCACACTCGGCTACTAATAGTTATTCCCATATTCAAATACCTTATACTTGACAAAATTTTGGGAACATTTCCCATCGGTCTCCAAGTTACACGACTCGAGCACGGTCAGAATCACCGCGATCAAGTATGCACCAAGAGAACAAAAGGAAATGCATCAGTCCGAGATTTCAACAAGTATATAAGGCATTTGAACATTGAAATGACTATTGTACGAGTGTAAAAAAGGTTTTTTTCCCCAAACTGTCCCACTTGGACAATTCAAGATTCAATACAATGAGCATGCATACCTTGATAAGTTACGCATGCTCATTAATATTGAATCTCAAATAGGAAACTAAGGCTTTCGTAATTTAATTATTAACTCTAACAGAAAATAAAACCATTAACCTACAAATATTGCAACATTGTTGAGCTTATATAAATTGCAGCGTAAATCAATACAAACTTAGATTAAATATTGTAGCAAACATCCTATTGAGCTCCGCTCTCCACTAACAAGTAGTAGTTAATTGTCAAACACATGCATAATTTCTAAATTATCAGCACACAACCAGCATCCCGCCTTTCGGACAGGATCACATCCTATTGAGCTCCGCTCTCCACTAACAAACAACACATATTGACAAATACATGCATAAACATTAAATTATCAGCATACAATCATACAAGATCACATCGTATTGAGCTCCGCTCTCCACTAACAAACAACACATATTGACAAACACGTGCATAAACATTAAATTATCAGCATACAATCAGATAAGATCACATCCTATTGAGCTCAGCTCTCCACTACCAAACAACACGATAATTCACATAATACATTACACTGAGTGTTTAGAGAACTTACCTGAGAGAGGAAACACAACCGAGCAATGATAAGGGGAGGAGCCGGAGCCAACAGAGAGTAGAAGAATATGACAACAAGGACCTATCGTGCATAAATGAAATTAGTCATTTCAAATCAAATCACTATTCTATATATACAGAATCCAGTACAACTATTTATAAGACTAGAAACACATAAATTAATATAAAATAGAATCAACAATATACGATTACAAATATAGAACAACTTGCAACTTCCCTTCTTCCTTATACTCTCATCCCCATCTCCTTTATTTCAGAAGAAGAGGAAACAAAGGGAGAAAAGTACTAAGGAACCTTTTCTCTCCCAAAACCTAAGTCTTGGAAGATGAGGTAAGGGTTTAAATCTTAAATTACAAATTCCATTTGTTTGTGGTTTGTCATATTTGCATGTCTAAGAACTCAAAACAAAATTCAAAACACAAAATTTAAGCTTTAATCAGTGACAAAAACGTAACTATAATAAACTAAACTAAAAAAAAAAGAATGTTTCAAATGCTTTTTGGATGGGCAAAGCAAGTGTCATGATTCATGAAATCATCCAGACCTGGACTCTACTCTGGTGTTTATACAAACACGTAAAACTCACCCGGGATAATTGTTCTCTCTCACTTTTAACTCTCAAACTCACACAACACTTATAAAGGAAGAGAAGAAAATTTATGTTATCATATTCTTGATTCATTCCATCATCAAATTGCCAACGTACAACCATGGCCTTTTATAGGCAACACTTCATAATAAACTATTAAAATATAAACAAACTTAATTGATAAGAAAGGCTTAGGCGGTGGCACACAAAATATGACTATTCTACATGAATCATGATAACGATGCAAGTAGATAATGAGCTGTAAAAAGTTCCTTGTTTACTATGCATTGCGGCAGGTAGGCTTCAATTTGGACTAATATGACTTGTGTTAATTGTTGGTGATTAAAAAAAGACTTGATTTAATTATATCAGCTCTGTAATGTGACATCGGGATTGAGTTTTCTTTTATGTTATGTTTTGTTATGTTTTATTTCGAACTTATGTTATTTTTCACATTGAGATGTTGTTACAATGTGGTACTTTCTATCCAGTTTTTATTTTATGAAATAAATGCATGTTTTTATTTTATACCTTTTATTTAAATGTTTTATAAATACATATGGGGTATAGAGTGTCACAGTGGCGGGCGGTTGTGTATGGGTGGCAAATGAGATGAGAGAGATTCCAAAATACCTGCTATTTCATCTGGATCAATTTTCTTTTCTTTGTTCATCTTTTTTTACAAAGCAAGGATATATAGAGATGCATAGAAAAAAAAATTAAACAAATTATATAACAAATGATTATTCTAATAAATGAGATTAGGCATCACAAATGCCAAATTATAAAAAAAATTAAAATAATGCTCAGAAGCATACTATTAATGGTTTGTACAATTTTCAACTTTAGTTACAATTAATGAATTTATTTTGTAATTTTATTTCACTTGTGACATTTTTTTGTAACTTTTGAAAGCCATAAAAACACTCACGAGTGCAGGAATCTTGCCAAAGTTTAGTGGAGCAAGTATGAGGTTGGTTCCACCTAGACTTAGAGTTAAATTTTAGATATTGATAATTTTTTCCTAGTCTAGTTGTCGCCCAATTAATAAATGAATTGTAAAGGTGAAACAACATACATTATTAAAATAAATAAAAATAAATAAATTTATATTTAATCAAATATAAATTACCTAAGCGACAAAATCTACCAAGATGAATTTTGTCATCTACTATGTTAAATTGTTATACCTAGATAATTTATCTCATGAATATCTAGTGGTAAAGCATGTGCTCACGAAAAAGTAATCAATGAAGCATAAAAAATAACAAGAAAACGTATGATTATATTTCTCTGAATCAATAGTAAATTATCAAACATCAAATGTGTCCATGATAGGAAATCACAATTTATATCCAACTACTATCAGCAACCCTCGAATAAATTCTAAGCATGAGAAAAACAAGATTGAACACATGGAACGTTTAATTATATCAATCGAGAGGAACACAAATTCAGTAAGTGTTAAATTCTAATATTGAGTAACAACAAGCCAACATAGCATACCAAAATACTAAGGGTTTCATCATCCCCATTGTACAAGAAAATCTAAATAGAAAAACTCATTGGTAGCATCAATACTACCCTCCTCACGCTGTGTGGGCATCCCTTAGAGATTTTTTTGTTTGAAAAGAATAATTTAGGGTGATGATGCCCTAGACTAAGGTAGGGAAAACCCTCGGGCTCTATGATACAAAGGGATTTACATTTACCTTCCTCAAGAAGACTAGTGGGGGCTCGAACTCACGACCTGTCAGATATGAGATTATGTCGTGCTAGCTCTACTAGACCAACCACTTGGGGTTCCTAATAGATTAATTTTGTTCTAGGTCTCTAACTCATTGGTTATATGATAAGATCAATTTAGATTTAGCTCTAATGCTTTATGATTTCTTCAAACACAAACATGAAAACCTCCCAGTCACCACTGTGTTCACACCACTGTGTTCACACCATCACAGACCACATTAGACACAGCTTCTCCCATTCATTTATATAAACACAAACATGAAAACATTTGTGAATGATAAATAAGTATTTAAAATCTGACATATGTAAAAATGAAAATTAAACATCAAAATCCAACCACAAACCACATAGCAAAAGCAAAACACACAGAGTTTTCAACAACAAATTTGTTACCTGTATTTTGTGAATCCGCCAACAGCTAACGTATCTCCCCAGTCCCCAAGCGAATGGATGAGAGAGACCTTAGAAACAGATAGAGAGAGAGAGAAGCAGAGTGAGACAGAGAGAGATGCGAGAGAAACAGAGACAGAGAGAGAGAGATGGAGTAGAGGAGAGCTTACCTGAGCAGAAGGGATGATGGTGGTGACAGGAGGTGTCTTGTGGTGGCCGGAGCGCGCGGCTAGGAAGAGAGAAACAGTGAGAGAGAGATATGCGCCGAGTAAAATGAGGAAGAAGGAGGTTCTGTCGAATTTAGGGATTTTAGTTTTAGCGACCGAATTAGTTCGGTCGCTAATATGGTTAGTTTGAATTTGAATTTGAATTTATAATTTTAGCGACCGATTTAAATTTCGGTCGCTAACACGCGCTGTTTTAATTTTTTTTACGCGCCGTTTAGCGACCGAATTAATATCGGTCGCAAATATAAATAAAGTTTGAAGTATGATTTCATAAATTTAGCGACGGATTTTTAAATTGGTCGCTAATATAAATAGAGTTTGACCATTGCATTTAAATCGGTTGCCATTTCGGTCGCTAAAAATTCATAAATTTCTGACTTTTACTTACCTTTGTTTAGCGACCGATATCTCTGCTACGCTCTATTTCGGTCGCTATTTCGGTCGCAGAATCAACTCTCACCAGTGTTTCATGTAGATCCTACAATCGGCCGATATTTCGGTCACAAAAAGCAACCGAAAAATTCGATCACTATTTTCGGTCGCTAAATGACTTTTTTTTGTAGTGCAATTCAAATAATTCACATAAACACAGTTCACACAGAAGACACAGTCGATTCATAATCCCAGATCCGGTTAGGCTCGACTGCTCTGATACCATAATGTGACGACTAGTTTTAATTAACACTAATTATAATGATTAAATTAGGGATTTTCACAAATCATTTTCGATATGTCTCCTTTGAAAAACGGAGATTTGAATGAAGTCGGAAAAACCCTGATAAAATAGTTTAAGACATCAAATATTTTATCCAACCAAAATTGGTCTCGGGACTTACATCAAGTGCCAGGAGCGGATATCAAAAACTTCAACTATGATAAAGACTTAAAATAGTAAATATATATACAGTAATCCCAAGTCAATTCTCATACATACATGGAAGTTTTCATTTATAACATATATACATCATAAAACAAGGGGAGATTCTCGAAATATCCTCTACACGGGATTCTCCAAAAAGAACCAGAAGTCCGAACGGTGCACCATCAGTCATCATTAATCTCGATCCCACGTATGATGCGGCCATCAGAATCAACTACTCACATAAACAAGAAGAAAGAAGAAACACATATGGAAGTAAGATTCTATGTCAAACTCATAACGTAGATATGGGTATGCGGCAACAACAATCAATTAAGTGGATACATATATTTAGGTAAACTTTTATAATATATATATATATAATTTCAGAAAAAGGTTGAGACTCAAATGCATGGCTAAGACTTCAACCTAACTTTGCTCCATGGAGACTATATTGTTATCATAATGTTCTGTTGAGATAGCATTCAGGAAATATTTGTAAACAAATCGGTGCACAAGCCCACAATCGGAGTACGCTAAAAGCCATCTCCTCGGCACTTTCACGCGAGAGTACTCAACATCTGAATAGTATTTAGTTTGGTGGAGTTTCAAGATAGCCCTGCTGTCCAAGTCTCCACCGGCATCAGTACAGCTGTACACCGAACCATTGGCAGGATCCACAACAGAATATCCCCGACCTCTCCTTAGCCCCCACACCCCTAATATCCTATCATAGGTGTCTATGCCTCCAGAACGACAACGATTATGATTAGGTTGGAATGTTGTCCGAAGACAAACAAAGCGGGAACTAAAAGTCCCAAAGCGTCGGTATCATTTTAAAAACAGTTATTGATAAGAGTTGGACTCGAATGGACCATTGGCCAAAATTATCCTCTTTAACTCAACTTCGTATAATAAAATATTTACTAGCCTAAGACTTAACAAACGCAAATAAGGATAAACCTTAAGATTGAATTCACAGATTCAATAAATGAGAAATTGATACCAACTAATAATAACATTCCAACACCTTCCGAATCTAAGTTCGGAAACAAAATGCACATCACAACAAGTCCCTAAGCAACTTGACGATCGGACATAAGGCTTATACTTAGAGCACAGTTACTTGGAATTATATCCAACGCTTAACGTATGCGAGTGACGAAGATAAATAAGATTCTCGAATTAGAACCTTACGCCGATTCAACTAGATCCAATTTAGCATAGCTCTACATTTCTAAACCGATATAACAAGATATAAGATCCTAAAATTACACAGATAATCACAACATTAAAATATTAAGCAAGCATGCTAAGATAATTCCCAATATTCCTAAGCAGTTATACTAACCCACATTAATTCCATACTACACCTAACATAATATCTTCCCCCACCTTTTAAGGCGTTCGGAGGTTATTCTGAAACTTCACAGCTATGCAGTCAGCTCCAATTAGTTCCCAGAAAGTAATTTCTGCTTCCCCAGAGCCAGCACGAACACGAAAAAAAAACATCCCAGAGAGTCGATCCAAGCATAGAAACAACCAGACAAATCACAAAATTAATTACTCAGTATTAACACTATATATATAACTCACTGACATACTTAATTTCTCAAAAACCTTATTGATTTAAATCAAAATAGATTTGGAGGTTTTTAGGTTCATGAAGAAAGGATCATGAAATTAGTTTAGGAAAACATTAATTAACAGTCCCAATTGCATAAAAACATAGTTAATTTCAAATTTTAAAACTGAAATCAAATGTTAGGGTTAGGGTTTGTAAGTGGATTTATGGCTTTTCAAATCTGACCCACATTGAGTGAAATTTTCACTTACCCAACGAAGAAGAAGGAGGAAACAGAGGCTGTTAGAGATCTGGCACGATGGCAGCAGTTGCGACGCGACAAAGAACGGCGGTGGAGCTCTGTTTCAGGTGATAAACCACAACTCAATGTAAGAATAAACTTAAGACAGGAAGAGGGGAGGTGAAACTGAAAGAAAATGGTGGAAAACCACCATGAACGGTGGCGAGGAACGCTTACCGTGGCAGAGAACGGCGGCGCGACGGAGCTGGACGGTCGAACGCAGTGCTGGTGTCTTCCTCCACGTCGAGCGGCGGCGCGCGGCTGGTGGTCGGCGATGCAGGGCGATGCGACTTAGAGGGAAGGAAGAGGGACCTTGGTTTGAGAGAGAAGTGATGCTGAAAAAAAATGAAAAGAGAAGAAGAAGAAGAAGAAGGCAGCAAGAAGAAAAGAAAGAAAAAGAAAGAGAAAGGGAAGGAGAGGTGGAGAGAAGGGGTCACGTGGGTGGATGGGAACCAAGGAAATAAAAGCATAAAAATGATCTCTTTCTATTTTTCTGATGCTAAAAATTTCTTTTAGGGACAATGAAAATAATTTTTCTTCAACCAAAATAATTTTAGATTGTATTTTTCTAAACAAAGAATAATAACGTAATATTGTCTAGCAAACATGCACACCCTGTAACAACACAGTGTAACGCACTCACTAAAGTATTTTAAAAGGAGTAAATAAAATTACTCAAGCCAAATAACATAAAAATAAACAAATATACGAATTTAGAAAAATTAATCACTCTTAATAGAGCAATTAAACATATATGTAAAAACAGGGATGTTATAGCATCCGCCGCCGCCGTTCGTCCTTGGTTCTCCTCGGTGCTTGGTGGTCATCGTCCTTGCTGCCATTCATAAATCCCCCGTCGCTACCTTACTCCTTGGTTTCCTCTCAGTCGCCGTCGTTCGAGCTTGTCATTGGTTCCCTCACTGCGTGGTCGCCGTCCTTTGTCGAGAGCGAAGAAAGGCAAATGGAATTTGTCCTTGTTTGTGTGTGGAAGAAGTTGGTCGTCCTTGATTACTTGTGAAATTGATCCAGTCAAATAACAAAATAAACCGAAAACAAAAGAAAGTATTAAAATAGTAATTAAAGTTCCCTGGATCAATGAGAAAATGCCAAGTCAGATGTACAGTAAACACTACAACAAAAAAGATTTATAATAACTCTTATTTAATAGCGTTTGTAAAGTGGAAATGCTATAAAAATGGTTATGGCCTTTTAATAGCGCTTCCTAGAATAAGTACTATTAAATAGTGACTCTAAGATATTGTTTGTTTTAAGAAGCACTATCTTTTCTCATTTGAAATAAAAAAAAATAAAAATCAACTTTTAATAGCATTTGTATAAAGAAATGTTATTAAAAGATAACTTTTAGATATCATTTATTTGACGGAAACACTATCTTAGGTGACCTTTGCTAATTTGATACCTTCCCGCACAATTTTTACACCCTACTCATTCAGCAGGTACACTCCTTCGCCACGATGGCGTCCGCGTCTCCACTGTTGGCATACCACAACGACAGCATCCGCATCTCCACTGCCGGTGCACCACCACAACGACATCCACATCTCCTTCAGCAGGTACGCTCCTTCACCTTCACCATCGTCTCCATCTTTCTTCTTCAGACACAAAGAAACACACACAACACTTCTCTTATTTTTCAGCGTCTACACCTCTGTCCAGTCATCCTCTTATTTTTCAACTTTCAATCAGTTTTCAGTCTTTTCCTCCTCTCTTCCTGCCACGACAAAAATCTCTTCTCTACAGGCGCCCAACCCCTCAGCGTACAGGTATGTCTCTCACCCAAAATTACAGCCACTGTGATGCTGCAATTGGAGAGGTGTGTATCTTGACATGGCATTGAAGCTGCTGAGTTGAGTGTGGATGCTGCAATTAGGAAAGTAGTTGTGAAATTCCGCTGGTGCTCATCATTGTTGAAAGTTTGATGAAAAATTGAATGACTTTACCTATGCAATGTTGCAACATTTTGATTCCCACTTCTAGCATGTTTCCCAGAGTTCTGTTTGAAGTCTTCTCATGTGTGTTGACATTTGTTCTATGAAACTATTTCAATTATGTGAATCTGTTCTGTGAAACTTTTTTTCCATAGGCAAGCAAGCGAGATTGATATGTCTTTTAAGAACGGAACCTGTCTAGGGTGCTTCTTTAATGTATTATTTAAGTTGAAACAAGGTTCTGAGTTCTAATTTTGTTACGTCCCTGGAGTCGCCGCCATTGACGCTGTTGTTGTCGCTCCATTCAGAAAGAGAGCCTGTGCAGAAACATTAGGAGAAATTAATGTAGCAGAAATTAGAGGATAGTAATCATCTCTGTAGTTTGCTTTCTATCCTTGGGTATCATATTTTTCTTACTTTTTATGTTGCAGATGAACATGTGATCAATGTGTTGATTGACAATATATATGATGTGTGTAGTTCTTTTTTGTTTTTCTCTGCTATGGCAAGTCATATTGTGAGTCAAGAATTCTGTATTTTTATTGGATCTTCTACGATGATTTATATGACAGAACTCATGTCATATTTATTTTGGGTCTTTATTGTTAGTTACAAACTGTTGCTTCCAAAAGAAATTGAAATTTAGGGGATTTTTATATATTGGTTGGGTTTTTAGCTTGGCATTGCTACAACAATATTTTTGGTGATCATTGTTGGTGTAAGTCCTAGTGATCAATCTATTTTGAATAGATCATCATCATCTGTATCATTGTATCATGAATGTGATCATATATTTGATATATGAATAAGACATTCATTTATTATGTTATTAGTTTATAGCATAATAAAGTCCTTAGAATAAGCAGTTCATTCAATGAGATATTAAGTACGTGACTTAATCGTGAAACCTCATTGAATAATAGAACTCTATTCTTAAATATCCGTAGTCGAGTATTATTGTTAATTAGGACGACAATAGTACATAGAGACTATCGTGTGAGTAGACTGATAACCACATCTCACGGGTCATGGATATGTGATATCAAGTTGGCACACAGTATAAATATTAGGAGTAATATTTATACCGGATGACCCGCTATGAGAATACTTCATAATAGGTATGTAAGTGTTATGAGTATTCTCATGGCGACCATAGTGGAGTAGTCCTTCAACTTGAAATCAATATGATTCCTGCCTGAGGAGTTGTAGGCTTTAATGCTAGTTATTGGGCCTGCAATAAATCATATTGAGAAGTGAGAGTGATGTAGACAGGATTCGTCCCTCATACATAACAGGGGTAATGTCTTGGGCGCCCCCCGATAGAGTGAGACGTGAAATATGCGTGGCCACGCGAAAGTGGGTCAATATGTGATATTGGGCTCATTTGGGATTACACGTCTACTCGGGGATCGAGGAATAAATAATTGAACATGGCAAGGATGACACTCTCATGCCTTGTGTTCAATTAAGACATATGGATGAAGGAACATTTACTACACAGTAAATTTTGGTCGAGGTAAGGCTAAAATCATATCACCGATACTCTTGCTAATTGGGTAGTAATGATGCAATGCTAGATGCCGCTCATTATTTATAATATTTAATATTATAATTAATATTTAATATTATTGTCAACTTAGCGGAAGCCTATAGGGTTACACGCATAGAGCAAATGTGGAGCAATTATATTAATTAAATCATATTTAATTAATATAATGACAATTGGGCTTGTAGTGTACAAAGCCCAATAATAGGGTAAACAGTTAGATTAATGTGAGCTGCCAACTTATAAATAGAAATGCTCTCCCGTCTAACCCTGGTCTTGCTAACCATGCCTCCCGTAGCCAGCTAGCACATGACGCATAGCTCCAACGCCCATTTTGCTCGTGTGGACTGAGTAGAGGTGCTTCTCCTTCGTGGTATGATATGGATTGAGTTCATGAAGCCCTCCTTTTACATGGAAACCGATAACAATTCCGCCTCCTGAACAACCGACGTCCACGACGGTTCATTCTTTCCCTTTCTTTTTTGGGTTCATTCTTCCCGTTCAGGAGCCGGTGCCCAAATATCGAAACTGCTCTGATACCAATTGATATGGATTGAGCCTAACTTCACCTCAAAACCATGGTCGTAAGGGGAGGGTTGCCCAATACTATATAAGTCCCACACCTAGGTTCATGACGTCCGATGTGGGACTCCAAGTTGGGTTCATGAAGCCCTCCTTATACATGGAAACCGATAACATGGTATCAGAGCATATGATTATAGTTACCTTGAATCCCTAAGTGATTGTTTATCTTATTTGATAACATAATTTATTACTTTTGAATATGATTCTATGAAACACGTGTTATCTTTTGTGAGTATTTTGATATATATGTGCGTCGATTGAACTGGGCGTTCAATTGGTCAGCCCTTGTTTTTTGTTCTGCCTCAACATGAATTGCCTTTTGCTATTTGAAAGAAAAGCAAAGTAATAATAAAGAGGTTAAGTCCGGTACGTAATAATAGCATGAGATGCGAAGTCAATTTGACAAATTGACATTGTGTAAATGGCCTTATGCGAAATCCTTTTGGCTTTTGTTTCAAATGGCCATAATCAAATGTGATTGTGATATTACCTTGTTTTTGGAATTAGCGTTCAAATTTTTTGGAAATAAAAATCACGAATTGCTAATGAAAGCATCGATCTTGCTTCAGTTATTTGAATATAAAAGTAAAACATGGTTTACTTTTGAAAGAACGATCCGTGTATGGATCAATTTCTTCTTTTATAATTCAAGTTTCAATTATAGTCATGAAAATAATTGCTATAAAAATCAATTACGTGATTTTGTCTGATTTGGATATTCATCAAGTGTGGTATTATTTTGGCAATTAATTTCATGAAGATTTTCACTTTAAATTTATTTAATAACTATAATAATAATAAAATGTTTATTATTATTGTTTGTTATTAAATATTTTAAATGTGCGGTATATGGTTATGGCATTAGATTTTGGTGTTATTTATTTTGGGTAAATATGTCATGCGTGTCGTGATTTATTTATTTATTTAAATATGGTCTGCGTATCATGTCTTTGATTATTTATTTATTTTAAATAAATGTAATTACTCGAGTTGAAGAGAAGGCAACACCAAATGATGACGCTGTGGGAGAACCGGATAGGCTTGAGAAGCTTGCTCGAGGGTTAAAGATTTGTAATATTATTTATTTAAATTTTTACACTTTAGGAGGCCATAACTATAATACCTCATATATGTTTGTGTATGAGATGCATGAAATGTATGAGATGTATGTTCATGTATGCGATGCATAAAATGTATGTATACATGTATGTTTTAAACGTTGTATATGTTTGTATGTGTATATGTCTTGTATGCTTTATATGTGGGTTGAAAGTATGAGAGCATGTATGTCATGTATGATGAGAAATGCTTTGTATGTGATACAACGTCGCTAAGATCAATTTTAATAAAAATCCCTCAATGGAAATATTAAGTTTAAGAGCCTTCAAATGCATGGCACTCATCAAGACTAATATCGAATGAATGTAGGTCCGCCAAAGCGGAGTGCATTTTTTTATACTAGTAAGATGCGATGGGACAATTGTAATGTCCAATTGCTATCCATTGAGTCTAACTTAACGAAGCCAAATTCAATAGGATTGAAAGGCTTAGAGGCATTGAGTTGGGCTTTAGTCCATAGGATGGATTAGAATAAGAGTTATTCACCCAACTGATCCAAGAGTTACATGAGATGTAATTGGAAAGGAGTTTCCTACCTAAATAACTAAGCTTTGGGAGATCAGCCAACGTTGACTCAAAACGAGGTGAAATATGGATCTTGGTCTCGCTAGAAAATGTTGCAATGGGATTTTCCGAGTCAATGATGAAGGTCGTTGATTTGAATAAAATAGTGGGAGCGTATTTAATAAAAGACCTTATTAAATATGTTTTGTCATGATACTCATATTTTACATGTTTCTGTATTTAGAATTATCATGAAATAAAACACTATAATTTATTACTGCGATTTGTCCTTGAGAATGACAAGATATCCGGAATTAATTTTTCTAGATTGGTACAAATTTGAGTATTGTCCTCAAGTACGAGAAATAGTTGTTTGTTCTCGAGCAAATAATTCCTAAGCAACCAGTTCCTACAAGGATCGAAAAGGATGCTTAGCATCAAGTCGATGTCCTGAGTGTAGGATTCCTTATGCTTGCAACAATGAAGGCGTATGATATGGTCATGCACCTCATGATGCTCTATTGAGAGCGGGCAATGCATAAGAACCACAAGTCTTCCCGACCCTTTTTCAGTTACAAACTGGAAGAAGGAAATCCAGATAGTTACCATGTGCTTCATGCTATTGAGTACAATGAGAACCTGGTAAGTTGAGTTTTCCTTTAGGCCAATTGTTGGCTAGTGATATGATATTACAATTGTTGCTGGATAGTTATAGTCAAATCGTTTTGAACTGTAACATCCCGATAATTATGCATATGGGTTTATTTGAAAACTAGTTTTATAAATCAGTTAAATATTTATTTTTATGCATTTTGGATTATTTGATTTTATTTGCTTATTAAACTATTTTTATTTGGTGTGTTAATATTGTGTTATTGCAGTGTATACACACTTGTCAAACAATAATATTACCCTATTGTCACTTTTATTATCTGTTTAAAAATATATATATTTTTTAAATAGTATGATTGAAAGAATTTTATTTTTAGATCTTACTCTATTTTAATTTTATATTTGAAAATAAATTGGTTTAGAATTAATCAGATATTAATTTTGGATCATTGATCTCCTTGTTTGATCGGTTCAACCATCAATCTATACTCTAATTAAAATTTTGAAGATTTAGATTTATCCCTCTTTATTTTTAGATGCAAGGGCCAAAATTTATTTATTTTTTTAGACAATTTCAATCACTCAAATTTTACTCACAACCAAAAACACTGAGAAAGTTGCAATTTTTTTTTATGGCTAAGAAGCCTTGTACGTGGAACTCCTCCCTTCCCCTCATTTTTTTCCTTTTTCTTTTTTATTTTCTCCTTTCTCCTTCTTTCTCTTCCTTCTTTTTCTTCTTTTCTCTTCTTTCTTTCTTTTTCACGCAGATCTCCCCCTCTCATTTTCTCTCTTCTCTCTCCACCACACAACCACTTTCTCACTTCATTCCGACCACTGGTTGGCCACCATTGACGAAACGAAATGTAGATCCGGACTCCCCTTATCGTGCTCTTAATTCTCCACCATATGGTTTTCCATTTGGCCATCGTTACTCCGCCACCACCGCCACTGTTCGAACGTTTTCTGGCCACTTTCTGATAACCATTCACCAAACAAACACCATAACTTTGTGCCTCTCATCCTCCTCTACAAAACCCCTCAAGAAATTTCATGATCGGAGAATATTGGTTGTTGACCACCGCGCCGCCGTGAACCGTCGCTGCCGTGCCGGAGCTGCTGCCACCGCCACCATTTTCTTCCTCTTTCAGTGATGAGTTGATTCCACCCTTTCGTCATCCTTCACTGTGCATATCCTTCAAACTTGCTTGAACCCGAAGTTCCTGATTGATGCTCTAAATTCAATAAATGAATTTGTTTTATTTTAAATTAAATAGTTGATGATTATTATACTGACATGCTTGTTTTTGTTTGTGTTGATGGATAATTTTTATCTATGTGGCTGTGACTGTCATGCTTGGAGGAGCAGAATTTGCATTTCTGGGAGCTGACAGGAGTTGCGTGTGCATGCTGTAAAGCGCCAAAGAAACTAGGAACGTCATTCCAGGGGAAGATTATATGTTAGGTGTAGTTTGGGTTATATGCGGGTTAGTATAACTTTTTAGGAATATTGAGAATTATTTTAGTATGCTTACTCAATATTTTAATGTTGTGATCATCTGCGTAATTTTAGGATCTTAGTTATATCTGTTTAGATTTAATTTAGCATTGTGCTAAATTGGATCTAGTTGAATTGGCGTAAGGTTTTAATTCGAGAATCTTACTTATCTTCGTAACTCACGTACGTTAAGAGTTGAATATTGTAACACCCCTACTAGGTATTACTACGCAACACATGCGGAATTTAAATTAAAAAGATAATTTGCTGGTTGCGTTCGAAAAATAATTTATATAAGTTCATAAGCATCTGAAGTTAGGTATAAAAATTTGTCACGACTCCAAACTTAAGCCTTGATCGGCACACCGGCTTACAATCCTAGTCTGACAAGCCTATTTAATTTAGAGATATACTTCAATAAAATCTAGTATTTTTACAAAAAATTCGACAGAGTCTCCTCTGTAATTCGAACATCCCAGGTAAAAGAACACCTGCTAAAATAATTACATTTTCATCCCAGAATTTCTGGTATACCAAATACAACCAGGCAATAATATGCTAAAAATAGTTACATCAATAAGCTATACATGACCAAAAGGAAAAGCTTAGGTTTTCATTTAAAAGAGATGCTCTCCGAGCCATAAACATTCCATTTTAAAATAAAGACTCTATGAGTCATACTCATACATGCTATCAAAAATCTAAGTCTCAAACCCTAAGCTGGTCATTCTAAAAATTATTTTTGAGGAAAACTCGCGTGGTCATTCCACAATCAAATACTTCATCAAACAACTAGATCTAAGTCTCTGAGTGACTTAGGAAGACTCCTCTACACCATCTGTACTAAAGTACCCAGGGTACAATAGCGAACCAGAAGAAACCTGATATATCTGTAAGGGTGAGATACCGACAAATGGATATATCACACAACAACCATATACATGATACATACTTCACTGCAACACATTAACATTTAATTATTATTCAAAGATAAAATAACAACTGTTATATCAGTGGGTCTCATACCCGAACAATCAGTTTTATAAAGAGAATACATGACACTTCAATAATTAGGCTCTAAACTTAATCTCCGGAGATCACAACATCCTCAAAATGAGTTGATCAGGCTCGATACACCGTCTCATTGGTTAGCTAAGCACAACAATAATACACTGTCTCATTTGCCATTTAGGCACAACGATTATGCACGCCGTTTCATTTTCCATTTAGGCACAACGATACACGTACACCGTCTCATTGTCCATTTTAAGAACAACGATAATACACCGTCACATGATACCTTTCCTGTTAAGGTCTCACATTAAAATCACGTCGGACACTTCTGTCGTAAATGCAAATGTAAAACATTTAGTTCTCGATGTTTTCTTTGTGTTCGTTCTCATTCGTTGTCGAAACTCAAAGGTTAGCGACTATTCATAAATTTCATCATTTTGAAATTATCAACATCAACACGAGACACGCAATCCGAGTGCTCAATCACAACACCTTAGACCGATGCACCAGTCCTAGGCTTGTGGTCGTAGAAAACAGCATTCACCTTTAATAACGTTCATCACAACGTGGTTAGGACACACAGTCCACAACAACGTGACAGGGATCAAGGATCAATGTGCATATTACAAAATACTAGAAGCGAAGTCTCGCGAACTAGATTCAATTCACATGTGCTTACTTTTTGCTCAGTGAAAATCAAATCCAAAACAAAACCTTGGTCACTTATCCAAGTAACCGAAACGTTTCCAAATCATTTAGGAGAAAATCATTTTCCTTTGCAAAATCTTTTCTAAAACATTTAGGAAATTCGTTTGTTTTTGAAATTTCTTGATGGAATAAAGTCAAATATTTTCAAAGGGATTTTTCCTTCATAAAACACATAGTTCGAAAAAGGTTTTCTCTCGTACAAACTTTGGATCATAAAAAGGTAGTTTCTAAAACGTTAAAAACACTTCAACGTTTCTTTTCAAAACAAGAATCTCATTCTCTTGAAGTAAGCGTTTTAAACAAGGAAATTTTATAAATGAAACCAATACTTTCAAAGTTCTATTCAAGGCTTATTAAGGCTTTTAATCCTTATAGTCATTGGGCACAGACTCAAGTCCGGCTTCTCAAACTTCAATCAATAGTAATATATTCGCAACAATGATAATATCACAGGTAATGACAGTTCATCGCATATATATAATTCATAATACTTTAAAGCAAGTAATGTTCAACTGCAAGTAATAACCACAATAATTCAAGTAAACAAGTTATTCAAGTATTGACTCAATATCACAATAATATCCACAACACTCAATTAAACACATACACACATGCATATAGTTATTGAATATCTCTAGGCAAGCTCCCCTTACCTTTGAAGACAAGTAAAGGATCCTCGTCTTAATGCTCACGTTAGCTCCAAGAGTGTAACTATCTACTCCATCAAGCAAGCATAGCCATGTCAAACGTCTCAGAGAGGGAATCCAACAACGCGCAACAACCAGAAATCAAGAAATCAATTACACATGATCAAACACAAATTCTAATTTTTTTCTAACTACTTAATCTTATTACCAAACAAGGTCATTTTCAAAGAAAATCATGTTTGGAGCTTAAGCTTCACAATACCCTTTGAGGAAACTTTGTTTTGATTAAAGGATCATGAAAATGAACTTAGGAACCATCAACTAAAAGTCCTAATTTCATAAATGCATACTTAATTTTACCAAACATAACCAATTTCAATAAAAATCGAATGGGGGTTTTAGGGTTCAAAGAGCAATTTGGGGAAAATTTGATTTAAATAGAGAATCATAAAATTAACCTCAGAAACCATTAATTACAAGTCCCAAATGCACTAAAACTGAACCAATTTCATGATTAAAGTAAGATGAAAAGTTAGGGTTTCAAAAATCAATTTGGAGATTTTTGAATCTAAGCAAAATAGATTAGGTTTTTACTTACCCAAGGAAGAAGAAGATGTCATGGTGGTTGTTGAAGGCCAACCAGCACGTCGACAGTGGTTGAGGACGGCGGCGGCGACGACGGAGTTCCGTTTCGCGACTGAAATGACGACCCATAACGAGGAACTCACCTAATCCGAACTCGATTTCGCCTCCTCCCTCCATGGCGCGACGGAACGGCTACCAAACGGTACACCCATGACGACAGCATGGCAGCATAATGAAGTTGCAGTGGGAGCGCGTTTTACGCGCTGTGGAGGGCGAACCAGCGCCAGCAAACGACGACGACGTGTGGCTCCCAGGTAGCGTCGTTGAACGGCGGCAGCGGCCGGGCTGGGCGGTGCTGATCTGAGCAGAGCAAGGAAGAGGGAGGAGAAAGATGAAGTAGGGAGGAAGATGAAGTGGGGAAGAAGAAGAGAGAAAGAAAGGAAAGAAGAAGAAAAGAAAGAAATAGAGGGGGGGTTTACGCGTTGTGTTAGGAGAGGAAGAGAGAATCTGATTTTTGTACTAGTGGGTAAAAAATGAGTGATAAATATTAAGCCTAAAAATAAACAATTTTTTAGTTTTTGAATCCAAAAATAAATGGTGACAAATATATACTTTCAAAATTTGAAATAAAATAGAGATTGATAGTTGAATTGATCAACTAAGAAAATCCGCGATCCAACATTTAATCTCCGATTAATATCAAACCAGTTTATTTTCAAATATGAAATTAAATATAATGAAAATATGAAAATGTTTTTCTCTTAATAATATTATTTAAAATATTTTTCTGTACTGGTAATAATAGTGACAATAACGTAAATTATTGTCTAGTAAGCGTGCATTCACTGAAGTAAGTCAGTGCTAACTCACCCAGTAAAATAATTTGAAGAGAGTAATTTAATTACTCAAACTAAACCACATAACAAAATAAACATAAACATCCAAATAAAATAATTAATCATATGTGTAAAAACTAGGGTGTTACAGATATAATTCCAAGTAATTGGGCTCTAAGTATAAGCCTATGTCCTAACGTTAAGTCGCTTAGGAACTTGTTGTGATGTGCATTTGTTTCCGAACTTAGATTCGGGGGGTGTTGAAATATTGTTATCAGTTGGTATCAATTTCTTATTTATTGAATCTGTGAATTCAATCTTAAGGTTATCCTTATTTACGTTTGTTAAGTCTTGGGCTTGTAAATATTTTATTATACGGAGTTGAGTTAAAAAGGATAATTTTGGCCAATGGTCCATTCGAGCTCAACCCTTATCAATAACTGTTTTTAAATTGATACCAGCGCTTTGGAACTTTTAGTTCCTGCTTTGTTTGTCCTCGGATAACATTCCAACCTAATCATAGTCGTTGTCGTTCTAGAGGCATAGACACCTATTGATAGGATATTAGGGGACTGTGTGGGGGCCACGGAGACCTTGGGAATAGTCAGGCATGGATCCTGTAACTCCTAGTTTTTAAATAAGACTAATTAAATTGATAACGATAAATTTTAGAAATGAACACTAAAAAAAACTTTGCATGACATCAAAATAAAACCTGATAAACAGTTATTAATATAAAATCTTTCTCAAGTCAAAACTTGCTCGCTGGTCTTACGTCAACTGCCAACGGAGGAGAATTAAAACTCCGTTCATAAATTAGAAACTAAAACAAATAGTTAAGTACGATAATCCTAAATGAATTTTCTCAAGACCATCAGAAACCAAATATCATTTTAAAATACTTTAGACAATCAACAATTCTAAACATACATTAGTAAATTACACATGACATCTAAACACTGACATCATCTTGATTCTCTTCTGTCGCCTTCTCGGCATCACTCAACCCTTCCTCGTCTCTTTTACGCTCTTCAAATCAAACTAATTGTTCCCAACAAGGAACGAAGAAGAAAAGAAATACAAACAAATGAGGTAAGATTCTAAAATAGGCTAGCAATGTAGATATGGGCATGCAGGTAAACAATCAATCATTCAAGTGGTTATATATATATTTACAAAATAAATATACATATTCTGAAAATAATGAGACACAAATATATGATAGGATTGCATCTAACTTTGCTCCAAGCAGACTATTGGTGTCAAACATTCCATTGCTAATTAGCGATCAAGTCAAGTAACTCTTTGTGGATCGAGTCTAACTATATCAATATCTCAGTCAAAATAAAATGTCTATTATAAGACGTATTATTTGGATATTTATGGGCATAAATCCAATGTCTATCAAAAGATATATTATTTGGATATAACTGGGCAGAAATCCAATGTCTATCATAAGATATATTATTTGGATATATCTGAGCATAAATCCAAAGTCTATCATAAGACATATTATTTGGATATCTCTGGCTCTTACCATACAAGACATATTATTTGGATATCTCTGGGCCTAAATCTAATGTCTTCCCCAATACAAGACATATTATATGGATATATCTGGGTCTAAATCCAAAGTCTATAATAAGACATATTATTTGGATATCTTTGGACCAAAATCCAATGTCTTTCACAATAGCAGACATATTATTTGGATATCTCTGGGCCTAAATCCAAAGTCTATCATAAGACATATTATTTGGATATCTCTGGGCCAAAATCCAATGTCTTTCACAATACAAGTTTGAACATCAATTGCTCATCACAAAAAGTCCCTAAGCGGCTTGACGATTATAACTGATAGGCTATACCTAGAGCCTAATGAGGTCAAATTGACGCTCAACGTCCAGAAATTCAAGAATAGGTAAGGTTCTCGAATTCAAACCTTAGCCAAATACTCACAGTTCAAGATATAGCATCAAGATATTATCACTCAAAATGGTCCACACATAGCATCATATAATATACTAATTACACAATCCATACAGATAATTCATGCAATTATAATTAAGCAATTTATATCAATAACCCCCATGCAATTTCCTAAGAAAATATATTAAACCCGCATTTAAACCCAAACTACACTTAATGTATTATCTTCCCCCTCCTTAAAGTGACGTTCGGAGGTTTTCTGAAACTTCACATCCATGCAGTCAGTTCGAGTCAGAGTTCCCATAGAGCAATTCCTACTTCCCCAGAGCAAGCACGAAAATGCAAAACATCCCAGGGAGACAATCCAAGCATAGAAACAACCAGACAAATTACCAAATTAATTACTCAACATTAACACTATAAATATAGCTTACTAACATACTTAATTTCTCAAAAACCTCCTTCATTTAAATCAAAACAGATTTGGGGGTTTAGGCTCAAGATTAAAATTGGGGGGAAATCAATTTTAATCAAGGATTGATAAAATTAATTTAGGGGAACACTAATTCATAGTCCCAATTGCGTAAAACACAATTTAATTTTACATTTGGGAACTGAACTCATAAAGCTAGGGTTAGGGTTTGAAAATTGATTTGGGGCTTTTACATCTAGAAGAGATTAGGGGTAAAACACTTACCCAAGGTGAAGAGGAGAGGAAGTGGTGACTGTTGAAGGCCCGACACGGCGGCGGAAAAGGCGGTGCGACAAAGGATGGCGGTGGAACTCCGTTTCAGGTGACAAAGCACAATCCATAGTAAGAATAAACTTAAGACAAGAAGAGGGAGGTGAAAGTGAACGAAAATGGTGGAAAATTACCATGGAGGTGGTAGCGATCTGGACTTACGGTGGTGGGGAGCACTCCGCGACGAATATGACGTGTTTAGGCTCCACGATTGTGGTCCCTCATGTCGGCGATGGTGGCTCCGAGCTTCTAGGCGGCGGTGGCGGTCTGTTCTAGCAAGGGAGAAGAAGGATCATGGAACTTAGAGAGAAGAAGGAGATGAAGAGAAGATAGGAGGAAGCGAAAATATGTTAAGCTGATGAAGAAGAAAGCATCGTGAAAGAAGAGAAAAAGAAAAAAAAAAGAGTGGGTGGGAGAGAGAAACGTGGCTATGTGCACAGCCAAGTAAAAGAAAAGCTTTCAAAAATGCTCCTTTTATTTTTTTATGATAAAAATTTCTTTTAGGGATTATGAAAATAACTTTTCTTTAACCAAAATAATTTTAGATTGTATTTTTATAAACAAAGAATAATAGCGTAATGCTATTGTCTAGCAAGCGTGCACTGTTAAACTCAATGACTTAGATATTTTGATATATGACAAATACAACTTAATGTGTATGCAAGTGTTTAGGGTCAAATTGTAAAGACAGGTATCAAGCAATATTCAACAAGTTCAATGAGCAACCAAAGGAGAATATTCAAGGAAGAACTTGGAGGAATCAAAGAGCAATGACGAAGATCAAGGAATCATCAAGACGAGAGCTTAACGAAGAAATTAGTATTAAGTCTTAGATGATTTGTAAGAGATGAAATGTCTTATTCACAAATAAGCTCAATTTGAAAAGATGCATGAAAGAAAATCATTTTTCATAACCTGCATTAAAAGGAATAAGTTTTTGTAAATGTAAATGATTTTTGGAATAAGATTTCAAAACGCTCACCCATCACTGGAATAATATAAGCGCTCGTCCAACACTGGGAATAGTAAAAACTGGCGTCCAAGAAAGTGATAGAAGCTCACGTTTACTAAAGTGACAAGCTCACGTCTACTAAAGTGACAGAAGTGCTCGTCCGCTAAAGTGATACAAGCGCACGTCCACTAAAGTGATACAAGCGCACGTCCACTGAAGTGACACGAGCGCACATCCACTGAAGTGATAAAAGTGTTCGTCCACACAAATCTTTGGAATTTCTAAGATCTTAATGAGAAGCTCCATCCACTGACATGGCATATGGAGCTCGTCTACTAGTTGGAGCACGTCCAATTACTTTGTGTTAGTACTCTCGTATGCTGACGTGGCAAATGGACGCGGCTATTTTTTCCAAATGGATGTGGCTATTTTCTTCAAATGAACTCGACTATTTTTCCAAATGGACTCGGTTATTTTATGGACGCAAATTCTACAAGAACAATCAGAATCTTATTTCAAGAACCAAAATCAAGAAAACAGATTTTGTTAATCAGATCCAAATGTGTTTTGATTGATCCCAATGACTATAACTTGTTTTCTATATAAATACGGATCAAAGGAACACTTGCACAACATATACGAATATCATAACATATCATAGTTTTACGAAATCGTTTTGAGAAATTAATTTTGAAAATCATTCATCATCTTTATTGAGCTTACTGAGAAAAGAGTGTTTCAATACTCAAAGTGCTTCAATTTGTTTATCTGACTATTGAGAGTTAGGAATCAACTTTTGTTTTTACTTTTGATTGTAAAGATAGAGAGTCTCTCTGAGTGATTAGGGTGAGGTATCCCTAAGGTTGAACATTGAGGCTCTTCACAAGAGTGTGGTATCTCGAGGTGAAGGAGTGCTCTGTGGTGTTAAGGTTTTTCAAGCTACCTGGTAAAGTTTGTGTGTTAGTGTGTGAAATCCCACAGGTGGAGTGGAGGTGACTAAACCAGGATAAATCTGGTTGTGTGGTATCCCTAAACTCAAACTCCTTTACTTTCTGTTTATGTTCAAGAACCTGCAACTTTGATGTTTAAAGTTCAATATAATTTCTGTTCTTGATCTGTATAAACTGTATTTTGTTATTACTGAGTTATTAAACCCGAACATATTCTGAATCTTTCTGAATTAATCTTTCTTATCCTCATCACCTTCTATTCAAGATTTTTTAAAAACCCTTCATTGATTTTGTAAAAGATCCTGAAAAAACTAATCCGCAACTCCAATTTATAAAGCTTTGTGATAAAGTTTTAAGAGGGAAATATTTTTTGAAAACCCAAAACAACAATTGGCATCAGAGCTAAACTCTTATGTTTGGCTTAACAGCTATAAGAGCATGGCTTACAATGACTATTTAAATGAAGGGGCTTCCCTTGCACGCCCGCCATCCTTCAATGGATCTGAGTATATCTATTGGAAGGAAAGAATGGTAATCTTTCTTGAGTCAGCAGGTGTTGACATATGGGATGCAGTAGAAAATGAACCATTTGTCCCCTCTACTGTAGATGCTAATGGTGCTCCAAGAAATAAGCCTAAAACTGAATGGAATGAGGATGATAAGAAAAGATTTCAATATAATGCACGTACTAAGAATATTATAACATCTGCTTTAAGCCGTGATGAGTTTTTCTGGGTTTCAAATTGCAGATCAGCAAAGGAGATGTGGGATACATTGTAAGTAACACATGAAGGAACCTCAGATGTCAAAAGAGCAAGAATGAACACCATCACATATGAGTATCAGTTGTTCAGAATGAATCAAGGAGAACCTATGACTGAAATACAAAAGAGATTCACACACATCGTAAATCAATTGGCTGGTCTTGGAAAGACAATCTCAAATGAGGATCAAATTAACAAAGTCAT
Source organism: Sophora flavescens (assembly GCA_030762895.1). Taxonomy (NCBI): domain Eukaryota; kingdom Viridiplantae; phylum Streptophyta; class Magnoliopsida; order Fabales; family Fabaceae; genus Sophora; species Sophora flavescens. Next base: position 45,719,973 of record CM061063.1, read on the forward strand.
GAGATGCTTGATCATAGAATGGCAACCTAAAGTCACAGCAATCTCAGAATCCAGAGATCTCTCATCAGTGACCATTGCCACACTGTTTGAAAAATTACAAGAACATTAATTGGAGTTGAACAGACTAAATGAGAGTGAAGAAACCGATAAAAGGAAGAAGGGATTGGCTCTGAAATCACAAGTCAGAGAAGCAGAAGACAGTGATGATGATGATTCATCACAAGAGGCAGAATTTGAAGAAGAGATGGGATTGCTAGTTAGAAAATTCAAGAACTTCCTAAAGAAGAAAGGCAACTTCAAAAGAAAGCCATCCACTTTTCCAAAAAGAAACTTTAGTAAAGGTGAAAACTCTTCCAACAACATCACATGCTTTGAATGTGGAAAGATTGGCCACATGAAGCTTGACTGTCCAAAGCTTCAAAAGAAGGACAAAACTGAAAAATTTGACTCGAAGGACAAGAAGTGGAGAAAGCCAAGAAAAGCCTACATTGCTTGGGATGATAATGATCTAGATTCCACTGAAGAATCTGAATCTGAGGAGGCAAACTTGTGTTTGATGGCCAGAAATGACAGTGATTTAGAAAGTGAAGTAAGTTCTGATTATCAACCTTCTTATGATGAATTGCAAAATGCATTTGAATAACTTCATAAAGAATCCATTAGACTTGCTAGAATTCTAAACAAGTCTAAGAAAACCATCACATGCTTAGAGGAGAAAACTTCTGTTTTAAACAAAGAGGTAGATCAATTAAAAACAGAAAATTGTGCTTTAAAAGAAAAACTAGCTACTGTTTTAGATGCACCTATATGTGATAAATGTCCTAAGTTGGAGAAACATATAAATCATTTGAATGGTGATCTATCTAGAATTACTAGTGATAAAGAAATCTTGAATGCATCTAGCTGTATATTGATTAAAGAGGTTGAAAAACTGAAAAATGACCTAGCAAGATTCACAAATGGTAGAGGTAATTTGGATGCATTGTTAGGACAGCAAAAATGTGTTTATGATAAGGTTGGAATAGGCTATAAACCTAAGATACATGAGAAATCTTTCAAGAAATTTTTTGCTGCACCTATGACATCAAACACACCATTTGTTAAATGTTATTTCTGTTCTAGAAAAGGTCAGACAGCTTCTACATGTCATTACAGAAAATCTGCTTATAATGAGTCTAAGTATATATGGGTTCCTAAAGGAACTATTGTTGCAACTAACTCAAAAGGACCCAAACAGATTTGGGTACCTATAGCAAAAACATGAAATTCTGTTTTGCAGGTGTGGTGGAAGGTCAAGAGCAAAAATTGGAATCATGACATAGAGCCTTCACCGAACACAAAATGGGTAACAATAAAGAAAGAATACTGATTGAATATGTTTTTTGATTATCATTATTAATGAATGATTGTGAATCTTTCTGTGTTGACTTATATATCATTGTATAATATGTTTACATTGTTCTATCAAAGTTATTTGATCTATCTTGGAATAATCATATGGCTTTTGTTTCACAAATTGAATCTAAGAAAATTAATGAAGCCTTAAATGATTTGTTTTGCTTGCTATGCAACAATTAAATTTGAACATAGATGATGCTATAATTGATGAACATTGGATGATGGCTATGCAAGATGAGTTAAACCAGTTTGAAAGAAATCAAGTTTGGAAACTAGTGCCTAAACCCAAGAATTGTCAAGTAATAGGTACAAAATGGGTTTTTAGGAATAAACTAGATGAAAATGGTATAATTGTAAGAAACAAGGCTAGATTGGTAGCCAAAGGGTATAACCAAGAAGAAGGCATGGATTATGATGAAACATATGCACTTGTAGCAAGATTAGAAGCTATAAGAATGCTACTTGCTTATGCTTGCATAATGGGGTTTAAATTGTATCAAATGGATGTTAAGAGTGCTTTCTTAAATGGATTTATACAAAAGGAAGTGTATGTTGGTCAACCACCTGGTTTTGAGAATAATGAATTGCCTAACCATGTTTATAAACTGTCTAAAGCACTATATGGCTTAAAGCAAGCTCCTAGAGCTTGGTATGAAAGGTTAAGTAATTTTCTCATTGAAAAAGGATTTAAAAGAGGTAAAGTTGACACAACTTTGTTCACTAAGAAAAAGGCACACAACATTTTACTTGTACACATATATGTGGATGATATAATTTTTTGTGGTACTAATGAGAAGTTGTGCAATGAGTTTGCAAGTCTTATGCAGAGTGAGTTTGAAATGTCAATGATGGGTGAGCTGAACTTTTTCCTTGGACTGCAAATAAAGCAAACTGAAAATGAAATATTTGTTAGCCAAACCAAGTACTGCAATGAGTTAATCAAGAAGTTTGGCATGAAAAAGCTAATGAGATGGCTACTCCAATGAGTACCTCCTGTTATCTGGTCAAGGATGAGCAAGGTAAACCTGTTGATGTTTCTAAATTCAGAGATATGATAGGCTCACTACTTTATCTTACTGCTAGTAGGCCATATATCATGTTTAGTGTATGCATGCGTTCTAGGTATCAAGCAAATCCAATAGAATCACACTTAACAGTAGTTAAAAGGATAATTAAGTATCTGTTAGGAACAAAAGACATGGGATCATGGTATCCCAAAGGAGCTACATGTACTTTAATTAGCTATTCAGACTCTGATTTTGCTGGTTGTAAACTAGACAGAAAGAGTACTAGTGGAACTTGTCATTTACTAGGAAACTCATTAGTATCATGGTTCAATAAGAAACAATCTAGTGTGGCTTTATCCACTGCAGAGACTGAATATGTAGTAGCTGGTAGCTGTTGTGCACATGTCTTATTGATGAAACAACAATTAGTTGATTATGGTGTGCAACTAAACCAAGTTCCTATTAGATGTGACAATACAAGTGCAATTAACCTAACTAAGAATCCCATAACGCACTATAGAACTAAACCCATAGAAATCAGATATCATTTCATTCGAGACCATATACAAAGTAGAGAAATTGAGATTGAATATGTTGATACAACTAAGCAACTTGCTGATATCTTTACCAAGCCTTTGAACAAGGAAAGCTTCTTTTTCATCAGAGGAGAATTAAGCATAATCGATCAATCCTATATCTAATCTCTAAAGAAATTGATTATATGACTGTATCTTCGTATAAATATGCTCTGATTCTTGTATGATTTGATTTGGAATATCTATGAATGATTAGAAAAGATCTTAGGAACATCTATGCGAGTTGGACGTATCTTTTTGATTTGCCTCTACACCTATCCCTCTCTTATGAACAATTTTAAATGCTATGTTTGAATGATTAAGTGCTTACCTTCTCTATTGCTTCGAATGTTTCTTTTCTTTACCTTTTTTATAATGTCAAAAGGGGGAGAAAAATTATGATATAAAGAAAGGGATAATAACAAATTATACATGAAAAAAAGTATGATATAGAGAAAACGAATTATACATGCATATATTAGGGGGAGCTTAAAAGCTTACATGATTAATGGGGAGTAAATCAAATACTGCTATGATAATATTTTTTTTGCTCTGATATATTTCTGCTCTGACTGCTTTGATACCATTATATAAATCTGTCAAAAACACTTAGTGTTTGCTACACTTATACTCTGATCTTATAATTTGTTAAAAGGTTTGTGATAATCAAAAAGGGGGAGATTGTTAAACTCAATGACTTAGAGATTTTGATATATGACAAATACAACTTAATGTGTATGCAAGTGTTTAGTGTCAAATTGTAAAGACATGTATCAAGCAATATTCAACAAGTTCAGTGAGCAACCAAAGGAGAATATTCAAGGAAGAACTTGGAGGAATCAAATAGCAAAGACGAAGATCAAGGAATCATCAAGACAAGAACTTAACGAAGAAATTAGTGTTAAGTCTTAGATGATTTGTAAGAGATGAAATCTCTTATTCACAAATAAGCTCAATTTGAAAAGATACAAGAAAGAAAATCATTTTTCATAACCTGCATTAAAAGGAATAAGTTTTCGTAAATGAAAATGATTTTTGAAATAAGATTTCAAAGCGATCGTCCATCACTGGAATAATATAAGCGCTCGTCCAACACTGGGAATAGTAAAAACTGGCGTCCAAGAAAGTGATAGAAGCTCACGTCTACTAATGCGACAGAAGTGCTCGTCCACTAAAGTGATACAAGCGCACGTCCACTGAAGTGATAAAAGTGCTCGTCCACACAAGTCTTTGGACTTGCTAAGATCTTAATGAGAAGCTCCATCCATTGACATGGCATATGGAGCTCCTCTACTAGTTGGAGCATGTCCAATTACTTTGTGTTAGTACTCCAGCTTGCTGACGTGGCAAATGGACGCGGCTATTTTTTCCAAATGGACACGGCTATTTTTTTCCAAATGGATGCGGCTATTTTCTTCAAATGGACTCGGTTATTTTTCCAAATGGACTCGGTTATTTTATGGACGCGAATTCTGCAAGAACAATCAGAATCTTATTTCAAGAACCAAAATCAAGAAAACAGATTCTGTTAATCAGATCCAAATGTGTTTTGATTGATCCCAACGACTATAACTTATTTTCTATATAAAATCGGATCAAAGGAACACTTTCACAACATATACGAATATCATAACATATCACAGTTTTACAAAATCGTTTTGATAAATTAATTGTGAAAATCATTCATCGTCTTTATTGAGCTTACTGAGAAAATAGTGTTTCAATACTCAAAGTGCTTCAATTTGTTTATCTAACTATTGAGAGTTAGGAATCAACTTTTGTTTTTACTTTTGATTGTAAAGAGAGAGGGATTCTCTCTAAGTGATTAGGGTGAGGTATCCCTAAGGTTGAACATTGAGGCTCTTCACAAGAGTGTGGTATATCGAGGTGAAGGAGTGCTCTGTGGTGTGAAGGTTTTTCAAGCTACCTGGTAAAGCTTGTATGTTTATGTGTGAAATCCCACAGGTGGAGTGGGGACTGGATGTAGGTCACAGTGAAGGTGACTGAACCAGGATTTAATCTGGTTGGGTGGTATCCCTAAACTCAAACTCCTTTACTTTCTGTTTATGTTCAAGAACCTGCAACTTTGATGTTTAAAGTTCAATATAATTTTTGTTCTTGATCTGTATAAACTGTATTTTGTTATTACTGAGTTATTAAACCCGAACCTATTCTGAATCTTTCTGAATTAATCTTCCTAATCCTCATCACCTTCTATTCAAGATTTCGTAAAAACCCTTCATTGATTTTGTAAAAGATTCTGAGAACACTAATCCGCAACTCTGATTTATAAAGCTTTGTGATAAAGTTTTAAGAGGGAAATATTTTTTAAAAACTCAATTCACCCCCCTCTTGAGTCGTTGAAGCCAAAACAACATGCACGCCCTGTAACAACGCAGTGTAACGCACTCACTAAAATATTTTAAAATGAGTAAGTAAAATTACTCAAGCCAAAAAACATTATAAAAAAAAGCATTTAGAAAAAAATAGTCAGTCTTAATAGAGAAATTAAACATATATGTAAAAACAGGAATGTTACAACACTACCCCTCTTGCAGAAATTTCGTCCCCGAAATTTGATATATTTCAAAAGAACTACAGATACTACTCCTACGTCTACGCTAGTATATCTCATGTAGTAACTCTAACAGTAATGATCCAAGATACCTTAATTGAAGTAATATGCTTTACTCGAAGTACTTTCGCCGTTTTGTCTTTTATCTTAACAAAGAAGTACTTATAAGACAAGTCTACTTTTAAATCCAAATTTAACATATCTGGCATCCAATCTCCATCCTTAATTACATAAATAATAAGCATACTATTATTACACTTATACATCCTAAACTATCATTACTTTTCTCATCGCGACTCTATGCACATTGTTTCATCATTATACTTAATAAACTATATTAAAATTATTACTTAGGTATCAAGTGACCTCAAACATTGTAACTTACAACCAACAAAGTGGAGCAACACCAAAAATCCCTTTATAACTTCTTACTCTTACATTGATCAAGCTTCATAGCTTCCTAACATCATTTAAATAATTTCACATTTTTTCCAAGACAACTAATATGACCAAAAAGAGTCCAACAAGGCAATTATCCTATAATAGATATAGGTCCACGCAGAAGACGTACACTACCCCAGGAACTAAGCTCAACCCTATAAAACACAAGGTTCATAAAAACGTTCATTCCAAAACAGAATTGATAACACATACAGTAGGCATTGATCATGCATTTATACACTTTCACTGTAAACAGGTTCAAACCCACAAATTCACCATTCAACATATAAATCCCTTACCATATGATGAAATCAAGAGTCATGAACAAACGTAGATGACTTTTTAAAAGAAGAAGTTTGAGACAATTGACAATTATCATCAGACAAATGATGAGACGATGATTTTAGAAACTTGAAGAGAAACTTTTCAAAAAGAATTCATATTCTTTACTTTCACAAGAAAGTACAAAGAAGAATTTACTGAGTAGAAGGATAAATGGATATTCAATATGCAAAAAGAATCTTCAACAGGTTCCTGAAAGTAAAAATGCTTTGTACAAACACATATTTACAATCATGAGTCTACTAAAGTTTCTCTCTACATTGAATAACAAAAAAATCAATAATTAGTTGATTACAATTCCAAGAAATTGAAACTACAAATTGAGACATCAATCAAATCATATTTTGGAGAATGTAAGTCTAACTTTAATATCCTGAATCACTTCTATCTAGAAATAGAGGTGTTTAGAGTAATTTGACTAAGAAATCTAGGTTCCCAGAAATCCATACAACTTACGACTCAATAAGAAAAAGTCATAATGAATCGAAATAAGAGTGGAACTGTCAGGTCAATAGGTGGTCATGAATACGGTTAACTCAATTGTCTACTACAACCACGAGTAATGAAAGCAATAGGGAAGAAAAATCTTGAACAAAACTAGCATGACCAATTTTTTTTTATAGGAGTAAGTATATGATGTACCCTATACCTCCTACAAATAATCCCCAAATGGGATTAGGCTTTGTTACCTTTTGAATCCTAGAACCAACTACATTATCACCAAAAGCACACCAATTAAACATTTAATATAAAGAGCGCTGAATAGCCACAGGTAAAAAAAAACGTTACAAATCCTTCCACCTACCACAAAATAGTATACGACCGAACATGTGAAAGCATTTGCAATATGCTTCCATACGTGTATTAGTCCTATGGCCATCATCAAGGTTTAGTCCACTAAAAGTTTAACGGTGAACAAGGAGACAGTTTGGATCATAATTTTATAAACATCATGCAGCCATAGTTTGTCTCTAGAGAGGCCACTCAGGACTCAACAAAAGAACATGAAGTTGCAGACCTTGCCATCCAATTTGGCCAGCTGAGGGACAGAAACAGCTCCAGTAGCAGTCATACCACCATGACTTGATGATGTCTCAGATTTATCCTCGAATTTCATAAACTGTCCCATTTGTGTTGCAGCCAGGTGAGCATAGCATATAGGAGCAACAACAGAAATGGCAATGGTACTCCTTTAATACACATAGGACAGAGAATGAACAAGTTCCTGAAGATCATCCGAAAAGAAGCCAATCTCATCTAACAGAACATGATAGTGTGTAGGCCTAGTGGTGCCTATCATTCCAGCATGAGCACTTAAGTAGAAATCATAATTTTGAGGATGACAAACTTTATTATTATCAATTATAGTTCCAGGAGGACCAATTGATGAGTTGTTAATGTAGACAATACCAATTTTCGGGTAAAAAGCCTTACTGAATTGGATTTCGACAACCTTTCCAAGTAAGATACTTGAAGGAGAATTTAACTTCCATGACTTCCTTGGTAAGTCTACAATGTCTCAAAGGTGGTAACGAGAAGCGAGAATGATATAAATAGACACATAAATGATGTTGAAACGCGATACATAGTAACGGGTTTTGCTTCATGCACAAAGTGCAAAACTATAATCGAGATAAAAAGATAAATAACAACAACAACAACAGCAAAAACAAAAGTAAGGAGCACAAAATATTTTATTATTCCTCGATCAAAATAATAATTAGTATTTAAATACTAACAAACAAATATTTCAAAATAATAATTTATCATCACCAAACTGTTCAAACTTATAGTAACCTTTATAATTAAACACTAGTATGATCCTTCAAATCTCTTCTTCATACATTGTATAATTAACTCATTCGTTTCACCTTAATACACCCTAAATGTCCATCCAAAATAACTTAGAATCTTAGACTTCTTACCAAATCCAAATTTAAACAAAATCATAGGCTAAACAATTTCATTCTCATCATTGTATTCAAACACACTTAAGCGTGTTGATTCCATGTCAGATCATCTCTCATAACTTAAATAAAAACTCATAACACCGATTCAAGCTTATCATTCCACTAAGCCATCAAATACTTATGATCATTCATAATCTCAATAAGGTGACTACAAACCCAACAGATAACTCTCGAGAAGGATCAATTAAATGCTAAAACTTCCTCAAACTCCCACTAAAATCCTAGAAATCAACTCAAATCCAAAAGTAACATTAAAATTGAGGAATTATAATCTAATTGTCAAGAGCTTCAAAATACTATTTAGAATCCACAAATCAAACCTAATTTGATTGTAACTCATAAACCAAAATAAAAATACTTATTTAGAAATCAATCTCACACTAACATCAACTATAGTCCTCAAATCCATCAGTATTCCAACAACAACATCCATTAAGCTTTTAATTGAAATCCTAAACACATCAAAACGAAGATAGGGATGCACCAAAACAATCCAAGCAATATAAATTTGAAAATTAAACACTAATACTGATCAAAATTATCATCACTTAACTTTAATCCACATATAAAATAAATATTTCGAATCACTAAAGATAACTTTAATCCATAAGAGTAGCCAGTAAAGCTAACACCATAAGATAAATCTCTCACGAGATCTTAGAATAAACTATCTTATTCTAAAACAATTCACATAATCACACAAACACAGAGATCACACAGAGAAGATACCGTTGGGTCATAACCCCAAATCCGGTTAGGCTCGACTGCTCTGATACCATAATGTAACGCCTAGTTTTTAAATAAGACTAGTTAAATTGATAACGAGAATTTTCAGAAATGACCACTAAAAAAAAAGCTTTGCATGACGTCAAAATAAAACCGGATAAACAGTTATTAATATAAAATCTTTTTCAAGTCAAAACATGCTCCCTGGTCTTACGTCAACTGCCAACAGAGGAGAATTAAAACTCCATTCATAAATTAGAAACTAAAATAAATAGTTAAGTACGATAATCCCAAATGAATTTTTTCAAGACTATCAGAAACCAAATATCATTTTAAAAATACTTTAGACAATCAACAATTCTAAACATACATTAGTAAATTACACATGACATCTAAACACTGACATCTTCTTGATTCTCTTCTGTCGCCTTCCCAGCATCACTCAACCCTTCCTCGTCTCTTTTACACTATTCGAATCAAACTAATTGTTCCAAACAAGGAACGAAGAAGAAGAAAAATACAAACAAAGGAGGTAAGATTCTACAATAGGCTAGCAATGTAGATATGGGCATGCAGGTAAACAATTAATCATTCAAGCAGATATATATATATATATATATACCAAAAATAAATATACATATTCTGAAAAGACTGAGGCTCAAATATATGATAGGAATGCATCTAACTTTTCTCCAAGCAGACTATTGGTGTCAAACATTCCATCGCTAATTAGCGATCAAGTCTAGTAACTCTTCGTGGATCGAGTCTAACTATATCAATATCTCAGCCAAAATCCAATGTCTATTATAAGACGTATTATTTGGATATCTCTGGACATAAATCCAATGTCTATCAAAAGATATATTATTTGGATATATCTGAGCATAAATCCAAGATCTATCATATGACATATTATTTGGATGTCTCTGGCTCTTACCATACAGGACATATTATTTGTGAGACATCCATTCTAAGGTCATCACATAGTGACCCAAATGCGGAAAATTAAATTAAATCGTTGGTTACTTTCGGAAAATATAACTCATAAGTAGTTACTTTATTGTAGAAATTGTGATAATTTTTTTTTATAACATAACACCCAAACACATCATGAATAAAACAAACGTATACGGATATATATATATATATATATATATATATATATATATATATATATATATATATATATATATATATATATATATATATATGCATCATAAGTTTTAAACAAACTAAAACTAGTATAAGTTTACAAAAGATGCCTTTATCAGTATAGGCCATTCTTACACACTAAGTTAGGAAATATAAAGACATATACAAAATAGTAGTGAAACGTCTAGAACCATACAAAAACTAATGGCTCTCAGTAACCAGATCAACTGACGAATATCACTACCCCAAAATATCTAAACCTATAGCTGGTTTATACTAATGGAAACCATTAGGGAGATCATGATGATCACCCCCTCCTAAAGCAGAACTGTCCAATGAGGATGCTACTGCTCCCACACCCTCGTCGGGTGAATCGTCGTCATCATCATCAATAGGAGGAAGATCCTCAAGTATATCCTCTACGAACTCTTCGGGATCCTCCTCAATCCCATCATCTAGAACTACCTCTACTGGAGGCTCGGCATATGCAGCAACAGCTGGTGCAGCTATCTGTAAAGGTTGACCCAACTAAGGGTGAATCTTGAACTCTCCATGATCCATCAAATACTGTAGGTAAAGCCACGACGGAGGTAGAGATACCTCGCAAGTCTCCACAACATGAGTCATGCGTTGAGGTCCTGCAGCTAGTGTGCTAGTAACCTCGCGAGTGGGGCCAAAATAGGTGACACTAGTTGCCCCAGGATTGATCTCCCTAGCACCACCATATGCCCTGTTCTCAAACGTGATACAGCGGATCACCGAGTGCGCCAGGTCCATCATCGGGTCCATCTAATCTCAGATATAAATAAATATACCACAAGTAGAGAACGAATAAGAAAACATGCAAGAGTGAGAAACCAATACATGGATTTAACGCGATAACCACATACACAACACAAAAGAAACACATATATTTTCATGCCACAACAATACTCATAATAGTCATGTAGTATATCGAAGTACATCAAAGGGTTTCATACCCACACATCATCATTTGAAAATTATGCATGATACACTTCAATAAATGTTCTCTAACAATTCACTTAATCTCATGAGATATCATCAACACAGGATGAGTTGATCAGGCTCAATAGCCACACAGGCAACGGTACACAACCAATGTCACACAGCCAACCCCATTACACACTGTCCAAAACCTAGGCACAATGATAACACCGAAAATGGGTTCATTGACCACCAAGGTACAATGATGTCAAGATATGAATATCACCATGATACCATGATTAACTTCATAGACACGTCTGCCTAAAATGCATGTAAAACCTTTTATTCTCATCATTTTCTTTGTGTATAAGGTTTCCTTTGTCGAAGCACAAAAAGCTTATGACCATCTTAGTTTTAATCGTCTTAAAACTTTCATTAATAACACAGGACCTCAAGTCAGAGTGTTCAATCACGAAACCTCTAAACCGGTGCACCAGTCATAGGTTCGTGGTAATAGAAAAAGAAAACATCTTAAATGTTTTAACACAGTATACGTCATGTATACAGTAGACACCATGTCTAAAGGACCTCTAGTCCAAAGGACACCAAGTCCATAACACAAAAGAACCTTAGTACCCCGACATCTCAGTTACTAAGTTCAAAAACACTTTTAAACACAGTCAAGTAAAAACTTGATTCGGAAAATCATTTCAAACGGGAAATTCTTTCATAAAATCATCGATTACTGAAAATTTGGTTTTCAGAAAAATATGGTCACTTGAGGCTCAAATTTACTTAAAATACGCACTGTCGCTTTAGAATTGCTTGCCGTTGATACTTTTCCAAATTACCGTCAATTAACATTTTTAAAGTCATTTAGGCCTAATATTAGCTTTTTCTACTTAAGTAATTTTCTAAAATCATAATTAAGTTATTTTTGAAGAATAATTTCATAAAATAACTTTTTATAATATTACAGAATTTCTTACGTAAAAGTTAGCAGTACAAAAATATTTTCATGGTTACGTCCTCACCGTGACTCATAGTTCGTTCTTACACCGATAAATCATTAAAATAATAATATTTTCCAATATTGCTTGTTTTTCCCAAATAAAATTTTCTATCAATAATATATTCCAATATTTATCAAAAAAACATTGAATATAATTTTTAAAGCTTATTAAAGCTTTTATCTGCTTAATTGATTGAATACTGACCACCGTTAGGCTTCTCAAACAACAAATCAACAACAACATCATCATAATATTCCCAGGCAGATGATGCATCACATCATTATAAGATTTAACTGCGAATAAATAACTAAATGCAATTAAATAACCACAAATATAAACAACGCAACTTAAACAGATTAAACAAAACACCACAACCACAGAATAAATATACAAATCAACAATTGATAGTAAGTGGCCATGAGAAAAATCCCTCAGGCAATCCCCTCTTACCTCTCGAAGATTTCTCAATGGATTATAAATACTTTGTCGGAAGTCCGGTCTCATGTGCACAACGAATTTACTCAACCTTCATAAATCACAATCAAAAAATTACCAATCAAACAAATAAAACACCTATGCACCACATATAGGTCACGACTACAACAAGGTTTTGTGGCTAAAAATTTATAAAATTGCTTAAGTCATTGGATTAATGATCATAAGTAATTAAGACAATATATTAGTGATTGATCAACAAATTAGTTTGAATCAAAAACTTCCAAACCTTCAAAGACCTAGGTTCAGTCATGATGAGTAAATTAAGCTAGAGATTTTAGTTTGATTAAATAACTTGGATTCAACATGAGTACACACTAGAAAGATGATATCCAAGATTATTCATAAAAGGAATGAACAAAATCTTCCTCCAACCAACCACATAGGGTTCGGCCATGACAAGAAAAATGAGGAGGAAAACTTTGTTTACCACAATCTCTTGGATTATGAACATATGTATGATGACAAGAACATAGAAATTGGTTTTATATTTTTAGGATTTTTCTATGATTTCAGAAAAATCCCTCAAGCAATCCCCTCTTACCTATCGAAGATTTCTCGGCGGATTATAAATACTTTGTCGGAAGTCCGGTCTCACGTACACAACGAATTTACTCAACCTTCATCAATAACAATCAAACAATTACCAATCAAACAAATAAAACACCTATGCACCACATATAGGTCACGACCTCAACAAGGTTTTGTGGCTAAAAATTTCTAAAATTGCTTAAGTCATTGGATTAATGATCCTAAGTACTTAAGACAATATATTAGTGATTGATCAACAAAGTTTGAATCAAAAACTTCCAAACCTTCAAAGACCTAGGTTCGGTCATAATGAGTAAATGAAGCTAGAGATTTGAGTTTGATTAAATAACTTGGATTCAACATGAGTACATACTAGAAAGAGGATATCCAAGATTATTTATAAAAGGAATGAAAAAAATCTTCCTCCAACCAACCACATAGGGTTCGGCCATGACAAGAAAAATGAGGAGGAAAACTTTGTTTACCACAATCTCTTGGATTATGAACATATGTATGATGACAAGAACATAGAAATTGGTTTCATATTTTTAGGATTTTTCTATGATTTTCTATCATTTTTTAAAGTGAAGAACAAATAAGATGATCATGATGAATAAAGCTTTAAAACAAGAAATGAATTGAAGAATATATAACTTAAAGATTAGGAGGAACGTGAATCACCTCATGGATTTAGAAAATTAGCAAGAAATCACCAAGTTCCTTCACAAACCAAGCTTTCTTGTGCAAGGAGAAAATAAGAACAAAGTGGAAGTTTGATGAAGATGTGAGAATGTGTGAGAATGAACTAGAACTCACTTGACTCATCAAGAGTTTATGAGCCAAGGATTGGTCTTGGACTTTTGCGCAATGGGCTTGAGAAATCCTCCAATTCCAATTGATTTTTAAAGCTTAAGAATAGCTTAAGTCTTAATACTTGACAAGGAAAGTTTATGAGTACAAAATTGCTTCATGGAAATATTCCTTCATGACCATGATATTGGGCATATGGCCGCAGCCCTTAATGGGTTTTGATGGCTAGGAATTGGCCCAAATGACAAGGATAACTTGAAGAATTAACTTAGGACTAAAAAGCAATTAATAAAAAGTTTAAGGACTTAAGTGCAAAATCCTTAAAATGTCATCTTAACCATGTGAAAACTTAAAGAATTCACATGAGTGACTCATCCACATGAACCACCTTGAAAATATAAGATAAATTCTTTATCTGCTCCTGGAAACTCCGTAATTCGCTCCGTCGTTTACCCGATTGAACACAACGCCCGATTATAATATATTATTTTACTTTTTGTGAAATAATTCTAAAAATACACAATCGTAGGAAATAAAGTAAAAACCTTAAGTTTTTCGTTCACGAGTTAAAACTAGGTCTTCTGATCAGTATAAATATACCGTCAGTGAAATTCGCAGGCCGGGTTTCACCTGACCTTTCAACCTAAATTTTAATCGTAGCTTTCTACATTCAAGTAGAGTTGAGTGATGAACTCTGTTTATTTAAAATAATTTTCTCACACTCAAATGAACATATAAACACATTCATATTTATTTCTATTATAAGGAAACAACGAAGAATCAGGGTGTTACAATACTACCCCACTAAAAATAAATTTTGTCCTCGAAATTACGTACCTGTAAACAAATCAGGATACTGTAACTTCATTTTGTCTTCCACTTCCCATGTTGCTTCTCCAGTAACATCATTCCAAATAACTTGACCAGAGAGATTTGCTTACCTCTGAGCTTCTTCGTCATCTTATCCACAATTCGTACATGCGAAGTTTCATAAGACAAATTTTCTTTTAATTGTACAACATCGGGTTCAATTACGTGAGATGGATCATGAATATTCTTCCTTAGTTGTGAAACAAGAAAAACATCATGAAGATTGAAAAGAAAAGGTGGTAAAGAAATTTTATAGGCTACAGGATCCACACGACGAAGAATTTGGTAAGGTCCGATAAATTTAGGAGTGAGTTTTCTGGATTTAACTACCCGACCAACCCTATACGTAGGTGTGACTCTCAAAACACATTCTCACCTTCCTCAAATTCAAGACGTCGTCTTCTCTTGTCAGCATAACTTTTCTGTCTACTTTGAGTTATCCGCATTGTTTGTTGCACGACATCTGATCCTAACAATAAACTCTCACCATCCTAATACCAACATAGCGGTGTTCTGCACTGTCGACCATATAAAGCTTCATAGGGTGTCATTCCTATGCTTGAGTGGAAACTGTTATTGTAAGTAAATTCTATCAATGATATGAATTCATCCCAACTTCCAGCATTCTCTAGAGTACAAGCTCTTAACAAATCTTCAATTGACTAGATAGTCCTCTCTGATTGTCCATTAGTTTGCGGATGATATGCCGAACTCAATCTGAGTTTTGTTCCTAGCGAGCCTTGCAAACTCTGCCAAAATCTTGACTTAAATCACAGACCACAATCTGAAATAA
The DNA here is from genome assembly GCA_030762895.1 of Sophora flavescens. Taxonomy (NCBI): domain Eukaryota; kingdom Viridiplantae; phylum Streptophyta; class Magnoliopsida; order Fabales; family Fabaceae; genus Sophora; species Sophora flavescens. The sequence continues at coordinate 45,735,616 of CM061063.1, forward strand.
TACTTGTAGGTACACCATGCAATCTAACAATTTCTCTGATGTACTACTAAGTTAACTTTTCCATTGAGTACTTCATATTGACAGGAAAAAAGTGAGCCGATTTGGTCAATCGATCAACTATTACCCATATAGCATCATGTCCTTTCTGGGTCCTTGGCAAACTTGATACAAAATTCATTGATATACCATCCCATTTCCAATCTGGAATATCCAAAGATTGTAGCATTCCTGCTGGTCTTTGATGTTCAATTTTAGCCTTTTGACAAACGAAACAAGAAGCTACATATTCCATGACATCTCTCTTCACACCATACCACCAATATAATTTCTTAAGGTCCTGATAAGTCTTAGTAGCTCCGGGATGTAAACTTAACTTACTCTTATGAGCATCCTCAAGAATTAACTTTTTCAGCACAGGGTCATCTGGTACACAAATCCTTTCACCGAATCTCAGGATTCCATCGATTCCTTCTTTAAATTCCGACACAGCTGCTTGTCTCTTTCTCCTTGTAGGTACTGATCACTTTCTTGTTTCTCTCGTATTTGTTCCATTAATTGATTTCAAACAGTAATCATACCCAAACAAATGTTTCCAAGTGACACTTCTCGTCAAACGCATATCTCGAAATTGTTCCAACAATTCCTGCTCCTTGACCATCATTTCGGATGCATGCATTGATTTCCTGCTTAAAGCATCTGCCAGCACATTGGCTTTTCCAGGGTGATATTGTAGTTGAAAATCATAATCCTTTAAAAATTCTAACCAACGTCTCTGCCGCATATTAAGTTTTTTTTATCAAATAGGTATTTTAAACTTTTGTGGTCACCAAATTTCATTAAATGTTGATCCATACAGATAATGTCTCCAGATTTTCAAAGTAAATACCACTGCTGCTAATTCCAAATCATGCGTACGATAATTTCTTTCATGAATCTTCAATTGTCTTGAAGCATAAGCCACGACTTTCCGATTTTGCATTTAATACATAGCCTAATCCCTGATGTGAAGCATCACAATATAACTCAAAAGGTTCCTTAGGGTCAGGTAGTACCAACACAGGTGAAGTAGTCAGCCTTCGCTTTAACTCTTGAAAACTTTCTTCACAAGCTTCAGTCAACGTGAAAGATTGATCTTTCCGAGTTAATTGGGTAAGTGGTCCTACTATTTTGGAAAATCCCTCGATGAATCTTCTATAGTATCCCGCTAAACCCACAAAACTACGAATCTCTGTTACAGTCTTAGGCATTTCCCATTGTAAAACAGCTTCAACTTTCGACGGATCTACGGCAATCCCATCGCTCGAGATTACATGTCCTAAAAATTGAACTTGGTCTAACCAAAATTCACACTTTTCAGGTTTCGCGTAAAGCTGTGTCTCCGTTAAAATTTGGAGAACCACACTGAGATGTTCAACATGTTTTTCTTTACTGGGAGAATAGATTAGAATGTCGTCTATAAAAACAACGACAAACTGATCCAGATAAGGATGAAAAATCATATTCATGCAATCCATGAATATCACAGGGGCATTCATAACTCCGAATGGCATCACAAGGTACTCGTAATGCCCGTAGCGTGTTTGAAACGCTGTTTTTGGAACATCTTCTGCCTTCACACGAATCTGATAATAGCCCGACCTTAAATCTATCTTTGAGAAAACAGTTGCTCCACGCAGTTGATCCATTAAATCATCCATCCTTGGAAGCGGATACTTGTTCTTAATCGTCACTTTGTTTAGCTGACGGAAATCTACAAATAAGTGAGAAGTCCTGTCTTTCTTTTTCACTAGTAACACTGGAGCTCCCCACGGTGATATACTGGGTCTAATAAATTCCTTCCTCGTCAGTTCCACTAGTTGCTCTTTTAAGTCCTCAAGTTCTGATGGTGACATTCAACATGGTGCAATGGATATTGGTCTGGTGCCTGGAACCAGATCAATCGCGAACACAATCTCCCGTACAGGCGATAGTCCAGGTACATCTTTAGGAAAAACGTCCAGAAACCCATTGACAACTGGTATACACTGCAAGTCTGACTCGCTCTTAACATCTAAGGAAAATAATAACATGTATCCTTGCGCTTCCTCTTTCAAAGAAGCTATTACTTGATTAGCAGATAAAAATCCATAATTCTCATCCATAGGAAAAACTAAAGTTTTACGCGCACAGTCTATTAGAATACGGTTGGATGATAACCAGTCCATGCCTAAAATCACATCTAACTGTATTAAAGGCAAACAGATTAGATCAACAAAGTAATGTCTATCCTGAATAATAATACGACAGTTTAAGCAAACAATATTGACAATAACTGGCTTAGCAGTTGGAGTAGAAACAATCAAATCATATGATAATGAAGAAACTGGTAATTTTAGAAGTTTCACACAATCCATCAAAATAAAAGAATAGGTCGCACTTGAATCGAATAGTACAATTAAAAGATTACCGTTTACGACACACGTACCTTGTACAAGATCGTCAGAGTTTGAAGCCTCAACTCCGTTCCCTTGGCCGTCAGTTTATTTGTTCTGGTGGTGTTAACAGTCGGTCCTCGCTTTGGTGCATTGCAGCCCTTTGCCATATGCCCCACTTGACTGCAGTTGTAGCACTTAGATCCTCTAAAAGGGCAAGTATCAGCCAAATGTCTTGCATCCCCACAGTTATAACACCTTCTTGACTTGGCCTTGATTTCGGTTCTTCTGGCCTCCACTTCCCGATGCTGAAACATTCGATCGATATGGTTGTCAGTTCTGATTATTTCCCTGTGGACGTTAATAAGGTTTATTTTGTATCTGTTTTCCTCTTTGATTTTAAAATTGACCCTTTGTCCTAGCTGGTCCGCCTACAGTTCCTCTATTGTCTCTTCCTTTTCTCATAGTCTCCACTTTTCTGCACTTCTCAACTAAGGCTTGAAAATTTTCAATTTCCAATGGTAGTACTGATTCCTTAATCTCGAAACGTAGTCCTCCCTCAAAACGATCACACTTCCAATCGTCGTTTGGATTATTTTGAAAGAAGTGAAAATACTTGGCAAGTGATTCAAACTTTGTCACGTACTGTCCGACAGTTAAGTCTCTTTGCTAAAGTCGTAGAAATTCTTCCTCCTTTTCAGCTCGTGCACTTTGAGGAAAGTACTTGTTCAAGAATATAGTTCCCAAGTAATCTTCTGATTCTCTACTTCCAGTAGTTGTCTGGTGCCCTTTCACCAATACTCTGCATCTCCTACTAACAGATAAATAGCATGAGACACCTTCACTCCCTCTAGAGTGTGAATCAGCTCAAAAATCTTTTCTGATTCCTGAATCCATAAGTCAGCTTTCACAGGATCCATGTCTCCATGGAATTGAGACGGTTCTTGGCGTCTAAAAGCATCTAAGTTTTTGCATTCAACAGTCTGTTCAGCTCGAGCCTATTCCTACTGATACTGGGCAGTCATTGTAGCAGTTTGATGTGTAATATCTGCCCCTACGTTCTCTATAGACTTTGCAGCATAGTCTACTCCATCATCATAATTTTCATTCACATTGCCATCACCAGCTACACAGCCCCCTCTTCGACCTCTTAGTCCACGACCACGTCTACCTCTTAGTCCACGTCCACCTTCTGGTTCCATAACGGACGTGCAAAACACAATCAGTTAAACCGCAACCAGAATGTGAAACGTGCACTTATGTATTAACATACATTACTTCTAAGAAGTAATTCAATCAAGTCTTAATCAGAGAAACACAACATTGACACAACAGACATATTTCCCCAAAGATTCCCGAAAGACCCGACCAGCTCTGATACCACAAATGAGACACCCGTTCTAGGGTCATCACATAGTGACCCAAATGTGGAAAATTAAATTAAAACGCTGGTTACTTTTGGAAAATATAACTCATAACCAGTTACATTATTGCGAAAATTGTGATAATTCTTTTTTTATAACATAACACCCAAACACATCGTGGATAAAACAAACATATATGGATATATATATATATATATATATATATATATATATATATATATATATATATGCATCATAAGTTTTAAACAAACTACAACTATTATAAGTTTACAAAAGATGCCTTTATCGGTATAGACCATTCTTACACACTAAGTTAGGAAATATAAAGACATATACAAATAGTAGTGAAAGGTCTAGAACCATACAAAAACTAATGGCTCTCAGTAGCAAGATCAACTGACGAATATCACTACCCCAAAATATATAAACCTATAGCTGGTCTATATTAATGGAAACCATTAGGGAGATCATTAAGATCACCCCCTCCTAAAGAAAAACTGTTCGATGAGGACGTTGCTGCTCCTACACCCATGTCGGGTGAATCATCGTCGTCATCATCAACAGGTGGAAGATCCTCAAGTATATCCTCTACGAACTCTTCGAGATCCTCCTCAATCCCATCATCCAAAACTACCTCTACTGGAGGCTCAGCAGGTGCAGCTACAGCTGGTGCAGCTATCTGTAAAGGTTGACCCAACTGAGGGTGAATCTCGAACTCTCCATGATCCATCAAATACTGTAGGTAAAGCCACGGCGGAGGTAGAGATACCTCGCAAGTCTCCACGACATGAGTCCTGCGGTGAGGTCCTGCAGCTAGTGTGCCAGTAACCTCGCGAGTGCGGCCAAAATAGGTGACACTAGTTGCCCCGGGATTGATCTCCCAAGCACCACCATGTGCCCTGTTCTCAAACGTGATACATCGGATCACCGAGTGCGCCAGGTCCATCATCGGGTCCATCTAATCTCAGATATAAATAAATATACCACAAGTAGAGAACAAACTAGAAAACATGCAAGAGTGAGAAACCAATATATGGATTTAACGCGATAACCACATACACAACACAAAAGAAACACATATATTTTCATGCCATAGCAATACTCATAATAGTCATGTAGTATATCGAAGTACATAAAAGGGTTTCATAACCACACATCATCATTTGAAAATTATGCATGATACAGTTCAATAAATGTTCTCTAACATTTCACTTAATCTCATGAGATATCATCAACACATGATGAGTTGATCAGGCTCAATAGCCATACAGGGAACGACACACAGCCAATGTCAAACAGCCAACCCCATTACACACTGTCCAAAACCTAGGCACAATGATAACACCGAAAATGGGTTCATTGACCACCAAGGTACAATGATGTCAAGATATGAATATCACCATGGTACCATGATTAACTTCATAGACACGTCTACCTAAAATGCATGTGAAAGCTTTTATTCTCATCATTTTCTTTGTGTATAAGGTTTCCTTTGTCGACGAACAAAAAGCTTACAACCATCTTAGTTTTAAATGTCTTAAAACTTTCATTAATAACACAGGACCTCAAGTCCGAGTGCTCAATCACGAAACCTCTAAACTGATGCACCAGTCATAGGTTCGTGGTAATAGAAAAAGAAAACATCTTAAATGTTTCAATACGGTATACACCATGTATACAGTAGACACCATGTCTACGGGACACCAAGTCCATGTCAAAAACATTTTTAAACACAGTCAAGTAAAAACTTGATTCTGAAAATCATTTCAAATGGGAAATTCTTTCATAAAATCATTAGTTACTCAAAATTTGGTTTTCAGGAAAAATATGGTCACTTGAGGCTCAAATTTACTTAAAATACGTATTGCGCTTTAGAATTACTTGTCGTTGATAATTTTCCAAATTGCCGTCAATTAACATTTTTAAAGTCATTTAGGCCTAATAGTGGCTTTTTCCACTTAAGTAATTTTATAAAATCATAATAAAATTATTTTTGAAGATTAATTTCATAAAATAAATTTTTATAATATTATGGAATTTCTTACGTAAAAATTAACAGTACAAAAATATTTTCATGGTTACGTTCTTACACCGATAAATCATTAAAATAATAATATTTTCCAATATTGCTTGTTTTTCCCAAATAAAATTTTCTATCAATATTATATTCCAATATTTATCAAAAAACATTGAATATAATTTTTAAAGCTTATTAAAGCTTTTATCTTCTTAATTGATTGAACACTGACCACCGTTAGGCTTCTCAAACAATAAATCAACAACAACATCATAATAATATTCCCAGACAGATCATGCATCACATCATTATAAGATTTAAATGCGAATAAATAACTAAATGCAATTAAATAACCACAGATATAAACAACGCAACTTAAACAAATTAAACAAAACACCACAACCACAGAATAAATATACAAATCAACAACTGATAGTAAGTGGTCATCAGAAAAATCCCTCAGGCAATCCCCTCTTACCTCTCGAAGATTTCTCGGTGTATTATAAGTACTTTGTCGGAAGTCCGGTCTCACGTACACAACGAATTTACTCAACCTTCATCAATCACAATCAAACAATTACTAATCGAACAAATAAAACACCTATGCACCATGTATAGGTCACGACCCCAACAAGGTTTTGTGGCTAAAAATTTCTAAAATTGCTTAAGTCATTGGATTAATGATCCTAAGTACTTAAGACAATATATTAGTGATTGATCAACAAAGTTTGAATCAAAAACTTCCAAACCTTCAAAGACCTAGGTTCGGCCATGATGAGTAAATGAAGCTAGAGATTTTAGTTTTATGAAATAACTTGGATTCAATATGAGTACATACTAGAAAGATGATATCCAAGATTATGTATAAAAGGAATGAACAGAATCTTCCTCCAACCAACCACATAGGGTTCGGCCATGACAAGAAAAATGAGGAGGAAAATTTGTTTACCACAATCTCTTGGATTATGAACATATGTGTGATGACAAGAACATAGAAATTGGTTTCATATTTTTAGAATTTTTCTATGATTTTCTATCATTTTTCAAAGTGAAGAACAAATAAGATGATCATGATGAATAAAGCTTTAAAACAAGAAATGAATTGAAGAACATATAACTTAAAGATGAGGAGGAATATGAATCACCTCTTGGATTTCGAATATTAGCAAGGAATCACCAAGTTCCTTCACAAAGCAAGCTTTCTTGAGCAAGGAGAAAATAAGAATAAAGTGGAAGTTTGATGAAGATGTGAGAATTTGTGAGAATGAACTAGAACTCACTTGACTCATCAAGAGTTTATGAGCCAAGGATTGGTCTTGGCCCTTTGCGCAATGGGCTAGAGAAATCCTCCAAGTCCAATTGATTTTTAAAGCTTAAGAATAGCTTAAGTCTTAATACTTGAAAAGGAAAGTTTATGAGTACAAAATTGCTTAATGAAAATATTCCTTCATGAACATGATATTGGGCTTATGACCGCAGCCCTTAATGGGTTTTGATGGCTAGGAATTGGCCCAAATGACAAGGATAACTTGAAGAACTAACTTTGAACTAAAAACCAATTATTAGAAAGTTTAAGGACTTAAGTGCAAAATCCTTAAAATGTCATCTTAACCATGTGAAACTTAAAGAATTCACATGAGTGACTCATCCACATGAATGACCTTGAAAATATAAGATAAATTCTTTATCTGCTCCTAGAAACTCCGTAATTCGCTCCGTCGTTTACCCGATTGAACACAACGCCCAATTATAATATATTATTTCACTTTTTGTGAAATAATTCTAAAAATACATAATGATAGGAAATAAAATAAAAACCTTAAGTTTTTCGTTCACGAGTTAAAATTCGATCTTCTAATCAGTATAAATATACTGTCACAGAAATTCGCAGGCCGGGTTTCGCCTGGCCTTTCAACCTAAATTTTAATTGTAGCTTTCTACTTTTAAGTAGAGTTGAGTGATGAACTCTGTTTATTTAAAATAATTTTCTAACACTCAAATAAACATATAAACACACATTCATACTCATTTCTCTTATAACAAACAACGGAGAATCGGGATGTTACAATTTGGATATCTCTGGGCCTAAATCAATGTCTTCCCCAATACAAGACATATTATATGGATATCTCTGGGTCTAAATCCAAAGTCTATCATAAGACATATTATTTGGATATATGTGGACCAATATCCAATGTCTTTCACAATACCAGACATATTATTTGGATATCTCTGGGCCTAAATCCAGAGTTTATCCTAAGACATATTATTTGGATATCTGTGGGCCAAAATCCAATGTCTTTCACAATACAAGTTCAACCATCAATTGCTCATCACAAAAAGTCCCTAAGCGACTTGACGATTATAACAAATGGGCTATACCTAGAGCCTAACTACAATGAGGTCAACTTGACGCTCAACGTCCAAAAATTCAAGAATAGGTAAGGTTCTCGAATTCGAACCTTAGCCAAATACTCACAGTTCAAGATATAGCATCAAGATATTATCATTTAAAATGGTCCACACATAGCATCATATAATATACTAATTACACAATCCATACAGATAATCCATGCAATTATAATTAAGCAGTTTATATCAATAACCCCCATGTAATTTCCTAAGCAAATATATTAAACCCGCATTTAAACCCAAACTACACTTAATGTATTACCTTTCCCCTCCTTAAAGTGACGTTCGGAGGTTTTCTCAAACTTCACATCCATGCAGTCAGTTCCAGTCAGAGTTCCCATAGAGCAATTCCTGCTTCCCCAGAGCAAGCACAAACATGCAAAACATCCAAGCATAGAAACAACCAGACAAATTACCAAATTAATTACTCAACATTAAAACTATAAATATAGCTCACTAACATACTTAATTTCTCAAAAACCTCCTTGATTTAAATCAAAACTGATTTGGGGGTTTAGGCTCAAGATTAAAATTGGGGGAAAATCGATTTTAATCAAGGATTGATAAAATTAATTTAGGGGAACACTAATTCATAGTCTCAATTGCGTAAAACACAATTTAATTTTACATTTGGGAACTGAACTCATAAAGCTAGGGTTAGGGTTTGAAAATTGATTTGGGGCTTTTACAACTAGAAGAGATTAGGAGTAAAACACTTACCCAGGGTGAAGAGGAGAGGAAGTGGTGATTGTTGAAGGTCCGACACAGCGGCGGCAGTGGCGGTGCGGCGAAGGACGGCGGTGGAACACTGTTTCAGGCGACAAACCACAACCATAGTGAGAATAAACTTAAGACAAGAAGAGGGGAGGTGAAACTGAACGAAAATGGTGGAAAACCACCATGGAGGCAGTGGCGAACTGGACTTACCACGGTGGGGAGCGCTCGGGCAGCGGAGATGACGTGTTCAGGTGGCGTGATCGTGGTCCTTCATGTCGGCGACCGTGGCTCCGAGCTTTCAGGCGGCGGTGGCGGTCTGTTCTAGCAAGGGAGAAGGAGCATGGAACTTAGAAAGAAGAATGAGATGAAGTGAAGAGAGGAGGAAGAGAAAATATGTTAAGCTGATGAAGAAGAAAGCATCGTGAAAGAAGAGGAAAAAAAAAGGAGTGGGTGAGAGAGAGAAACGTGGCTATATGCACAGCCAAGTAAAAGAAAAGCTTTCAAAAATGCTCCTTTCATTTTTCTAATGCTAAAAATTTCTTTTAGGGGTTATGACAATAACTTTTCTTTAACCAAAATAATTTTAGATTGTATTTTTCTAAATAAAGAATAATAGCATAATGTTATTATCTAGCAAACGTGCACATCCTGTAACAACACAGTGTAACGCACTCACTAAAATATTGTAAAATGAGTAAATAAAATTACTCAAGCCAAATAACATAAAAATAAACAAAAATAAGCATCTAGAAAAAAATTAATCACTTTTAATAGAGCAATTAAACATATATGTAAAAACAGGGATGTTATAGATAATGCCAATGGTCCAGTGTGCAGCTGCACTGGTGCCGGTGGAGACCTGGACAGCAGGGCTATCTTGAAACTCCACTGAACTATGTGAAGTACTCTCGGGTGAAAGTTCTGAGGAGATGGCTGTTAGCGTACTCCTATCGTGGGCTTGTGCACCGAGTTGTTTATAAATATTTCCTGAATGCTATCTCGACAGAACGTTATGACAACAATATAGTCTCCATGGAGCAAAGTTAAGTCTAAGTCTTAGGCTTGCATTAAAGTATAAGCCCTTTCCAAAATTATATATTTATTTTATGAACGTATCCCTAAATATATGTAACCACTTGATTGATTGTTTGTCGTCGAATACCCATATCTACGTTATGTACTTGGCATAGAATCTTACCTCCATATGTCATTCTTATTTCTTCTTATGTATATGGGTAGCTGATTCTGATGGCCGCACTGTACGTGGGACTGAGTTTCCTAATGAATGATGATGCACAGTTTGGACTTTGGTTTCTTTTTGGAGGATCCCGTATTGGAGGGATATTTTGAGAATCCTCTTTTGTTTTATGTTGTATATTTACTAAGGGGAAACTTGATGTTCTATTATATCAGCCTGTATGATGGCAGTTTCCTGTTTTTATTACTGATGTGTATATAGTACCTTTATCCCGTTATAGGGTTGTCTGTGGGAGTTATGTATGCCCCATCTGACTTATGACTTTATGTTCCTAATGAAAACTTCCGCGTGTCTATGAAAATCAATTTCAGATTACTGTATCTATAATTTTGTAAGTCTTTATTTATGAATGAAGTCTTTATTTATTTTTTTTGCCCTGGTAGTTGATGTAAGACCAGAGACAAAGTTTATTTGAATTGAGTTTTGGACGTTATAAACTGTTTATCAGGTGTTTTCCGACTTCATACAAATCTCTATTTTTCAAAGAAGACATTTCGAAAATGATTTATGAAAATCCTTATTTTAATTATTATAATTAGAGCTAATTAAAATTAGGTGTTATATTATGGTATCAGAACAGTCGAGCCTAACCGGATCTGGGGTTATGACCCGACTGTCTTCTCTGTGTGATCTCCTTGTTTGTATGAATTACTTGGATTGTTTTAGAATAAGATAGATAGATCTAAGATCTCGTGAGAGATTTATCTTATAGTGTTAGCATTAGTGGCTACTCTTATGGTAACTAATAGCCCGTGGAGGATTTAGTGATTTGAAATATTTATTTTATTGTGGATTAAAGTTAAGTGATGATAATTTTGATCAGTATTAGTGTTTAATTTTCAAATTTATATTGCTTGGATGGATTCAGTGTACCTCTATTTTTGTTGTGGTCTGCTTAGTGTTTCAATTAAAACTTTAATAGATGTTGTGTTGTTGGAGTACCAATGGATTTGAGGACTATAGTTGGTGTTAGTGTGAGATTGATTTCTAGCTAAGTATTTTGATTTTGGTTTATAAGTTGCAATCAAATTAGGTTTGATTTGTGGTTTCTAAATAATATCTTGAAGCTCTTGACAATTAGATTATAATTCCTTAATTTTTAATGTTACTTTTGGACTTGAGTTGATTTCTAGGATTTTAGTGTGAGTTTGAGGAAGATCTAGCGTTTAATTAATTTTTCCCGAGAGTTATCTGTTGGGTTTATAGGTTGAGAGTAATTTTAATTTTGTAAGGATCTTATTAGTTTTACAAACTACGTTATTGAGGTTATGAATGATCCTCAATATTTGATGAATTAATGGGATGATAACCTTGAGCATGTGTTGTGAGTCTTTATTTAAGTTGATTGGAGATGATTTGGCATGTAATTAGTCCTTTTAATTGTGTTTGAATACTTTGATGAGAGGGAATTTGATTAGGCTATGATTTTGTTTAAATTCGGAGTTGGTAAGACGTCTAAGATTCTAAGTTATTTTGGATAGACTTTTATGGTTTATTGAGGTGAAGCGAAGGAGTTGATTATACGGTGTATGAACAAGAGATTTGAAGGATCATACTAGTGTTGATCATACTAGTGTTTAATTATAGAGATTATTATAAGTTTGAGCCTTGATGATGAATTATTATTTTGAAATAGTTGTTTGTTAGTATTTGATTACTAATTATTATTTTGATTATGAGGAATAATAAAATATTTTATGCTCTTTACTTTTTGTTGTTATTGTTGTTATTTATCTTTCTATCTCGATTATACCTTTGCACCTTGCGTGCGATGCAAAACACGTTACTTTGTATCGCGTTTCCACATAATTTATGTGTTCCTTTAAATCGTTCTCGCTTCTCGTTACCACTTTGGAGACACTGTAGACTTACCAAGGAAGTGGTGGAAGTTAAATTCCCCTTCAAGTATCTTACTTGGTAAGGTTATCGAAATCCAATTCAATAAGATTTCTTTTTGCCCGAAAATTGTACTGTCTCCATTAGCGGCTCATCAATTAGTCATGCTAGCTTGTTCAAGCTAAATTTCAAATGTCCCTTGTACTTGAGATTTTATTTCTCATTTGCTTTTAATACCCATGGTTGTATTAGACAATTGAGTTAACCGAATTCATGGTCACTTATTCATCTGACTGTCCTACTCTTATTTCGAGATTCATTATGACTATTTATTTGTCATTGAGTTGTAATGTGTATAGATTTTTGGGAACATAGGTTTCTTAGTCAAATTACTCTGATCATCTCTATTTCTAGTTAGAAGTGATTTAGTCTGATCTCTAAGTCAGACTCACCTCGCAAGATATGATTTGATTGATGTCTCGTTTTATAACTTCAATTTTCTTGAAATCACAAACAACTCATTATTGATTTTTCGATCCAATGGAAGTTCTCGTGGAAAGAGAAGCTTTAGAAGACTCATGATTGTAAATATGTGTCTGTACAACGCATTTTTATACTCTCAGGAACCTATTGAAGATTCTTTTTGCATACTGGATATTCATTTATCCTTCTACTTATTAAAATATTCTTTGTACTTTCTTGTGAAAGTAAATAATAGAAATCCTTTTTGAAAAATTTCTCTTCAATTTTTTTTAAACATTGTCTCATCATTTGTCTGTTGGGATTTATTAGTTGTTGACTAGTCTCAAACTTTTTCTTTTAAAAATGTCATCTACGTCTGCTCTTCCTGAAAGTATGAGAAATATTTTATCGAACCTTTTATAATACAAAAAAAAAACTTTTGGAGTACCTTCCAGTATCATTTCGAATTGAGATCCAAGGTCTACATCTCGATTTTGGCAAAGTTTGCATGAAGCCTTAGGAACAAAGTTGAGAATGAGTTAAGCTTATCTTCCTTAAATTGATGTCCAATCTGAGCAGACCATTCAATCATTGGAAGACCTGCTGAGTGTCTGTGTTGAAACAATCTGAGAACTGGGTTTAATGCGGATCTTCGGGTATATGCTTAGGAAAATGAATGAGATAAATTGTATGAAGTTTTTTATTATTATAAATTGCTTATGATTGTTTTATTTTGCCTATGTGAATTGTCTGAATTGTTTAGTTAGGATTTTGGTGAATTATGTGGTTTATGTAAGTAAACTCTATTTAATGATGTTTGTGCTAAATGGTGGCCATGCCTATGTTTGTCTCTTTCATGTTTACTCAATGCTAGTCAAAAAGATGTATATGAGTTAATTTATACCTTTGGTTGGTAATATCCTTTTCTACTTGTGGAGCTGACCGTGCCTTAGCCTGTACTGAAAGAGTAGCAGACTATGTCAATCTTAGAGAAATACCTGGATGGATTAATTACGATAGTTGTTTAATGATGGTTAAACTCATGTCACCATGGAAGAATGGATTTTATGGATATAGGAGTTAAGTCATAGTGGATGAATTTTATCAATAGGAATCAAAGTATAATTATTAAGTGAGGAGTTAGGTTTGAATATATTGTAGGGTACATATAATGCTCCAAATTGTAGTGACTTGTGATGTATAATAAATGTTGAGTGTTGAACCGATGTTAAAGACACCACTCGGATAAGTTTAGGTATGACCTTAAGCAATGATTGATGATTGATGGAGACAGGATGTAACTCTGAATTTAGAATGTCAAATCCGAGATTTAGAAGAACCTTAAGTTTGAAATTATTTTGGATAAATCGTAGGACGAATTATAGTAATTCCCTTTTAAAGGATATGGATATATATATGAGAAATTAGGGAAATGAGTGATTTGTGAGACGCCCCGACGTCCCATTAAAGAAAAACCCAAAATTAATAAAACCTAATCGTGTTATTGGCGTAAGCGGTTACCTTAAAACGGCAGAAAATTTTAAAAATTAAACCGCTGTCGTACTGAGGTATCAACATGTCTAAATGTGCACACATATACATATATAGATAGACATCATATCCAGCATACAGTCATACGGTACTATCGAGGGAATCACATCAGTAGGACCCCAAATAAGTACAAATTGATAATCAAACTAAAAATAAAAGCAACATCCCAAAGCAACATCTCAACTACGAGGATCCATTATTCATCCTCCAGCGTCTGGCTCATAAGGGGTCCCATCAAGCTCCTCCATAGTTGGCTCCCCCATAGGATCTTCTCATCACGATCACATAATAAAACATATACAATATAGAGAAAACAGGGATAAGAAATAATATAACGTCAAACGTGGAAAGGGTTTAGCAACATTTAATTCTATAACGGCACACAAACATCCGTCTCCAAAAGTATAAGTATATATATATGACACAATTATCCTCAATCCACATCGAGGATCTTTCCTCCACCCCCCACCATGATGCAATGAAAATGCTGTATGAATCATCTCATCAAGTATCGACCATATTTGGATATCCAACACAATGACACGTCCCAGAGGCCCCAGTGCACACCCTCTTCCGCAGATGGTGGATGCCCATGCAAGACAATGGCACTATAGCTACACAATCTGGTGCACATCTCTGAACCACGGCCAGGGTGCTCATGCAACGCATGAACTATAGATGCAACTAAAATGAAATCAAGTCCGGGACGGTCCACTTTTAGCCTAAACCCCGGGAATTCTCTCTCCGAGGAATAGACCCCAAACGACCATGTTTCAGGTCCACCAGACCATGTTTCATGTCAACCATATCACAGACCATGTTTCAGGTCACCCCCTAGTGCCCTAACCGCTCATCATAATCTCATAAATAACCTCAATAATAATCTTGTCTCATCAATCTTATCATCATATTACAGTAATCATCTCGGTTAGGCACTACTAACACATATATAATATGAATTCCCCATTAAATCATCATATCTCAACATAACTTATCCCTTACTCAACCTCTAAGCATAATTATAACACTCATCCCATCATACCATCCAAATCAACATCATTATCATCATGTCATAAAATCATCATTACATTAATATCATTATTTCCCAAAATAATAGTCATTATCAAAATCTAATAAAATAATAATAAAAATAATAATATAACATATTCATAAAATAATCACAACACTCATAACATCCATCAATCACCAATATTCATTCAACCAGTCAAGCATGCCAAGCAGGCAACAATTAAATAATAAATAATATATAATAAACGTAACGTCGATAAACGCACAATCTCAATATCATCACGGGTACCATTAAGTAGACCCCAGCATGATATGGATATTGTCTGTTACTCGCTATCCTGTAGGGTTTAGGTCGCCCTACGCTATTATCGAATTAAACGTCACCGTACCGTTTCCAACGTTAAATAATTTTTTTCCCCCACCTGACAAAAGTACGACCACGAAAATACTACGAGACCTCTCCATCTCGACTCCTCTCGAATCTGCCTCACACTGAACGAGGTCCCCGAATCTCCAATATCCCACCTAAACATCACATTTTGAAAGACACAAAATAAGAAACTCAAAATCTGCAGCAAACACCCCAAAATCCGCCACTGTTACTGCTCTATATCTCACAATACAGACATTTGTTTAAAAAGCTGAATGTTGAGATTAAAGATCTACCTTTCCTTTACCTTCTCCAAAAATTTCAGCTCAATCCAACGGTGGATGAGCCCAGGATGAACCTTCCAAGGTGACTGGTCTGAAGCTACCCGAGTTGAGCTTACCTCTTTATTCTGAGTCAGATAACTCACACTATGGGGATTTCTACAAAATTTCAACCGTTGGATATGAAATAATATCAACCCAAAACCTCCCAATGAAATTTGAACAAGATCCAATGGTGGAAGAAGGTGTGGTGGTGGATTTACAGAAACAGGATAGTATGAGTTTTTGGGTGTGAATGAGTGTGCAACTTGTTCTTTCCTTCACTTAACTATTCAGCCAACACATGCAGGGGTGAGGGAACGAAATTGGCTAGGGAAGTATGAGTGAAATGAGTATGGAGGAGGAAATGAAGTCACTTTTGCGGTTTTACTTTTATATTAGATGAATTTAGGTAGGTTTTTTGGAAAACAAGTGTCATACATGCAAAAGGGGTAGTGAGGATGGGTGTCATACATGCAAAAGGGTAGTGGAGATAGGTGTCATACATGCAAAGGGGTTAGGTGTTGTACATGCAAAGGGGTTAGGTGTCGTACATGTAAAGGGGTAGTGGAGTGTGAGGTGGCGTCACCATGGCCACCTTCCTCCTGGTCACGACAAGTGTCACTGCGTGTTATTCCGTCGGCACAACTGGGTGTTTTCTTCCGCATCTTCCTGTGTAACCTACTGCTGGAATATTTTTCTGTAATTATTTTGGGTCACTTCCAAAAGCCTTTTATACTCAATTCCGATCTAATTTTAATATCCCAGCTCTCAAATAATTAATTAATCGATTAATTAATCTCTCGGTTTGTATTTCCTTGTGTTCTGAACCCGTTTTAACTCTGATTCCCCTCAAACTTGAAACACAAGCTCACTTACACCTAAGAAACATGATTAAGCCTTCAAATATGCTTAATCCTTTCCTCATATACTAATCCAGAAAATGGGGTGTTGCAATTTGGTTTTTAGTTGTTGATGTTGCTTAAGTTGGAATTAATTGGAATGATCATATGATTGGATGTCGGTTATGTTAAATTTGGATGTAAAAGGAGACTTGTCTTATAAGTGTTTCTTTGTTAAGATAAAAGATAAAATGATGAAAGAACTTCAAGTGAAGTAGATTACTTCAATCAAAATATCTTAGGTTGGTGCCGCTGGAGTTACTACGTGGGATATACAAGTGTAGACGTAAGAATAGTATCTATATCTCTTTTGAGATATATCAAATTTTGAGGACGAAATTTTTGTAAGAGGTGTAGTGTTGTAACATCCCGATAATTATGTATATGTGTTTATTTGGAAACTAGTTTTATTAATCAGTTAAATATTTATTTTTATGCATTTTGGATTATTTGATTTTATTTGCTTATTAAACTATTTTTATTTGGTGCGTTAACACTGCGTTATTGCAGTGTATGCACACTTGTTAGACAATAATATTACCCTATTGTCACTATTATTATCTGTTTAAAAAATATATATATTAAATAGTATGATTGAAAGAATTTTAGTTTTAGATCTTACTCTATTTTAATTTTAGTTTTGAAAATAAATTGGTTTATAATTAATCAGAGATTAATTTTGGATCATTAATCATCAATCTATACTCTAATTAAAATTTTGAAGATTTAGATTTATCTCTCTTTATTTTTAGATGCAACAGCTAAAATTTATTTATTTTTCTAGACCCAATTTCAATCACTCAAATTTTACTCACAACCAAAAATACTAAGAAAGCTGCAATTTTTTTCATGGCTCAGATGCCTTGTACGTGGACCACCTCCATTCCCCTCATTTTTTTCCTTTTTCTTTTTTCTTTTCTCTTTTCCCCTTCTTTCTTTTCCTTCTTTTTCTTCTTTTCTCTTTCTTCTTTCTTTCTTTTTCAGGCAGATCTCCCCCCTCTCATTATCTTTCCTCTCTCCACCACATAACCACCTTTTCTCTTCATTCCGGCCACTGTTTGGCCACCGTTGACGAAACGAAGTGTAGATCCGAACTCCCCTCATTGTGCTCTTTCTTCTCCACCATACGATTTTCCATTTTCCCACCGTTGCTCCACCACCACCACCACTGTTTGGACGTTTTCCGGTCACTTTCCGGTAACCTTTCACCAAAAAAACACCATAACTTTGTTCCTCTCATCCTCCTCTACAAAACCCCTCAAGAAATTTCATGATCAAAGAACATTGGTTGTTGACCACCGCGCCGCCGTGAACCGTCGCCGTCGTGCTGAGCTGCTGCCACTGCCACCATTCTCTTCCTTTTTTAGTGGTTAGTTGATTCCACCCTTTCGTCATCCTTCAGTGTGCATATCCTTCAAACTGCTTGAACTCGAAGTTCCTGATTGATGCTCTAAATTCAATAAATGAATTTGTTTTATTTTAAAACCAAAAATTAGTAATTTTAAATTAAATAGTTGATGATTATTGTACTAATTTTGGTCATGCTTGTTTTTGTTTGTGTTGATGGATAATTTTTATCTATGTGGCTGTGACTGTCATGCTTGGAGGAGCAAAAATTGCATTTCTAGGAGCTGACAGGAGTTGCGTGTGCGTGCTGTGAACGCCAAAGAAACTCGAAACGTCATTCCAGGTGGGGGAAGATTATATGTTAGGTGCAGTTTGGGGTATATGAGGGTTAGTATAACTGCTTAGGAATATTGGGAATTATCTTAGTATGCTTGCTCAATATTTTAATGTGATTATCTGTGTAATTTTAGGATCTTAGTTATATCTGTTCAGATTTAATTTAGTGATGTGCTAAATTGGATCTAGTTGAATTGACGTAAGGTTCTAATTCGAGAATCTTACTTATCTTCGTAACTCACGTACGTTAAGCATTGGATATAATTCCAAGTAACTGGGCTCTAAGTATAAGCCTTATATCCGAACGTTAAGTTGCTTAGGGACTTGTTGTGATGTGCATTTGTTTCCAAACTTAGATTCGGGAGGTGTTGGAGTATTATTATCAGTTGGTATCAATTTCTTATTTATTGAATCTGTGAATTCAATCTTAAGGTTATCCTTATTTACGTTTGTTAAGTCTTGGGCTCGTAAATATTTTATTATACGGAGTTGAGTTAAAAAGGATAGTTTTGGCCAATGGTCCATTCGAGCCCAACCGTTATCAATAACTGTTTTTAAATTGATATCAGTGCTTTGGAACTTTTAGTTCCTGCTTTGATTGTCCTCGGACAACATTTCAACCTAATCATAGTCATTGTCATTCTAGAGGCATAGACACTCATTGATAGAATATTAGGGGACTGTGTGGGGGCCACATAGACCTTGGGGATTGTCAGGCATGGATCCTGCCAATGGTCCAGTCTGATATTGCAAATGGTGCGGTGGGAGACCGGACAAACAGGCTATCTTGAAACTCCACTGAACTAATTATTATTCATATGTGAAGTACTCTCGAGTGAAAGTGCCGAGGATATGGCTGTTAGCGTACTCCTATCGTGGGCTTGTGCACCGAGTTGTTTACAAATATTTCCTGAATGCTATCTCGACAGAACATTATGACAACAATATAGTCTCTATGGAGCAAAGTTAGGTCTAAGTCTTAGGCATGCATTCGAGTATAAGCCCTTTTCCAAAATTATATATTTATTTTATGAACGTATCCCTAAATATATGTATCCACTTGATTAATTGTTTGTTGCTGCATACCCATATCTACGTTATGAGCTTGGCATAGAATCTTACCTCAATATGTCATTCTTCTTTCTTCTTATGTACGTGGGTAGCTGATTCTGATGGCCGCACTGTACGTGGGACTGAGAATATTTTGAGAATCCTTTTTTGTTTTATGTTGTATATTTACTAAGGGGAAACTTGATGTTCTATTGTATTAGCCTGTATGATGGCAATTTCCTGTTTTTATTACTGATGTGTATATAGTACCTTTATCCCACTATAGGATTGTCAGTGGGAGTTCTATATGCCCCGTCTGACTTATGAATTTATGTTCCTAATGAAAACTTCTGTGTGTCTATGAAAATCAATTTCGTATTACTGTATCTATAATTTTATAAGTCTTTATTTATTTTTTTCGCCCTGGCAGCTGATGTAAGATCAGAGACCAAGTTTGGTTTGAATTGAGTTTTGGACGTTATAAACTGTTTATCAGGTGTTTTCCAACTTCATACAAATCTCTGTTTTTAAAGGAGACATTTCGAAAATGATTTATGAAAATCCTTATTTCAATTATTATAATTAGAGTTAATTAAAATTAGGCGTTACATTATGGTATCAGAGCAGTCGAGGTTAACTGGATCTGGGGTTATGACCCGACTGTCTTCTCTATGTGATCTTTGTGTTTGTGTGAATTATTTGGATTGTTTTAGAATAAGATAGATAGATCTAAGATCTCGTGAGAGATTTATCTTATGGTGTTAGCATTACTGGCTACTCTTATGGTAACTAATAGCCCGTGGAGGATTTAGTGATTTGAAATATTTATTTTATTGTGGATTAAAGTTAAGATATGATAATTTTGATCAGTATTAGTGTTTAATTTTCAAATTTATATTGCTTGGATGGATTTAGTGTACCTCTATTTTTGTTGTGGTATGCTTAGGGTTTCAATTAAAACCTTAATAGATGTTGTGTTGTTGGAGTACCAATGGATTTGAGGACTATAGTTGGTGATAGTGTGAGATTTATTTCTAGCTAAGTATTTTGATTTTGGTTTATAAGTTACAATCAAATTAGGTTTGATTTGTGGATTATAAATAATATCTTGAAGCTCTTGACAATTAGATTATAATTACTCAATTTTAATGTTACATTTCGAAAATGATTTATGAAAATTCTTATTTTAATTATTATAATTAGAGTTAATTAAAATTAGGCGTTAAATGAATGATTATGACAGACCTCTACTAGAGATTGAAAGGAAGTTGAGAACTGTTGAGCAGAGTCTCTATAGTAAAAAAGAAAAGAAAAGAATGGGGTAGACTATTGTGATAGTCTTGAAAGGGAAAGCCTTAAGTCTGCTAAATGAGGGCAAGAACAAGTTCAAGCCCACTACTTCTGTCTTAAAGCTAATAGGCAGGGTTGCAAAGGAAGACAATTGATTTCATTATGGTTTGACCGGACATTTGAAAGCTGCTAGAGATATCAGAAAGAGTATATGAAAGGAAAGGAAGTATGACTTCCTCTTCGAGCCTTGTGTTATAGAAGTCAACCTACTTCAAAATCATGGGTATTTAATACTGCATGTGGATTTCACATTAATGTGAATGATCAAAGGGAATAGGATGTTGACTAAAGGCGAAGTCAACATGTAAATAGGAAATGGAGCAAAAGTTGATGCATTAACTATAGAAGGTTTTTACTTTGCCTTCGAGGCTTGATGTGGAACTAAATAAATGTTATTATTTCTAGCTATTGGTAGAAACATCAGTGACGTGATATTTTCTATGCTAGCATGTTTTCGGATAATGGACTTGGTGTCCTTAATCCTCATATGCCCATCTATAATATAAAGATGAAAAGGGTCAAACTAAGTGATTTGAACCCTACATGTCTTTGACATTGTCGTTTAGGCCATATAGGTGAGAAACGCATCTCCAAGCTCCATATGGATGGACTCTTTGGACTCATTCGATTGTGAATCGTTTGATGTATGTGAATCTTGCTTGTTGGGGAAGATAACTAACGCCCTATTCACCAGGCATGGTGAAAGGACCAGTGATCTCTTGGGCTTGATACATAGCGATGTATGTGGGGCCCTAAAAAAGTTTTCTAGAGGTTGTTATCCTTACTTCATCACATTTACTGATGATTTTAGTAGATGTGGATTTGTGTATCTTATGAAACGCAAGTCTGAAACCTTTGAAAGGTTCAAAGAATTCAAGAATGAAGTCGAGAACCGACATGGAAAAAGTATTAAGGCCATATGATCAGATCGTGGTGGAGAATACTTAAGCTAAGAGTTTGATGACTATCTAAGAGAGTGTGGGATAGTGTTCCAACTCATACCTCCTAGAACGCCACAATGGAATGACGTCTCAGAAAGGAGAAATCGCACTTTGTTAGACATGGTACGATCTATGATGAGTCATTGACACCTTTTAAGACTCTTTTTGGGTTTTTCCTCTAATTACAGCTGCATTCACTCATAACCGTGTTCCATCTAAGACGGTTGAAAAGACTCCATATGAGATATGGATGGGCCAAAGGCCCAGTTTGTCATTTATGAGGATTTGGGGATGTCAGATTTATGTGAAATGTTTTATGACGGATAAACTTGGGCCCAAATCGGATAAGCGTATATTTGTGGGAAATCCTGAGGAAACCAACGAATATTGCTTCTACAACACCTCCGAGTACAAAATGTTTGTCGCTAGGACTGAATTATTCCTTGAGACGGAATACATCTCTAAAGGAAACAATGAGCGAATTGTAGAACTTGAAGAAATCCAAGTACCACAAGATATTGACCCGCCTATAATGGAACAAGAACCGGTTCCACAAGATGTTGTGGTTGAAGTAACACAAGACGTGTGAAGGTCTAACAGGCCACGTCGCCAACCTGAGAGATATGGACTTCTCTTACTCAAGAAGGTGATGTGCTGCTCATGGATCAAGATGAGCCTGTAACCTACCAAGAGGCCGTAATTGGTCCAGAATCTGAGAAGTGGCTTAAGGCCATGTGATCCGAGATGGAATCCAAGTACACGAACCAGGTAGGGACTTTGGTTGAGCCACCCGAAGGGGTAAAACCCATAGAGTTCAACGGTTCTTCAAGAAGAAGACCCACGTGGATGGTAAAGTGGGTACCTTTAAGCTGCGATTGGTTGGGAAAGGTTTCAAGCAAATTCATGGCGTAGACCATGATGAAACTTTCTCCCCAATAGCGATGCTTAAATCTATTCGGATTCTGCTTGGTATTGTTGCATACTATGACTATGAAATCTGGCAGATGGATGTCAAGACTGCATTCCTTGACGGGAATCGTCTCGAGGATGTGTACATGACACAAACCGAGGGTTTTTTCGATCCAAAGGATGTTAGAAAGATGGGTAAGTTGCAAAGATCCATTGTTGGATTAAAGTAAGCTTCCAGAAGCTGGAATCTTCGTTTTGATAAAGTTATAAGACAGTATGGATTTATCAAGAACGAGGATGAACCTTGTGTGTACAAGAAGGTTAGTGGGAGTGAGATTGTCTTTCTCGTTTTGTATGTTGATGACATACTACCCATCGGAAACGATATCCCTACACTTCAAAATGTGAAAACACGGTTGGGGAATTGTTTCTTGATGAAGGACTTAGACGAGGCGTCCTACGTGTTAGGAATCATGATCTATAGAGATAGATCGTCGAAGTTGTTGGGTCTTAGTCAGAGTATGTTATGTACTACACCAATTATCTTGTATGCTTTGAGCATGACAAGAAGGCACCAATTGATATCGGTGAAGGTCACTGAACTGCAGTCAAGAACATCCTTAAGTATCTGAGAAGAACTTAGGATACATTCTTGACAGATGAAGGTGAGGAAGAAGTCATTGTAAGGTGTTACAT
This sequence comes from Sophora flavescens, assembly GCA_030762895.1. Taxonomy (NCBI): domain Eukaryota; kingdom Viridiplantae; phylum Streptophyta; class Magnoliopsida; order Fabales; family Fabaceae; genus Sophora; species Sophora flavescens. The sequence continues at coordinate 45,758,915 of CM061063.1, forward strand.
AGACAGTGTTTCCAGACCGATAAAGATTATTCCAGATCGCAGTCTGGATTTGTGTTTTATCTTAATGGTGGCACTGTATGCTTGAAAAGGTTCCAAGCGTGAGACAGTTGCAGATTTCATTACAGAGGCCAAGTATATAGTTGCCTTAAATGTAGATTTAAAGGCCATTTGGATCGCCAAGTTCATTTATGACCTAGGAATGATTCCTAACTTTACGAACTCCATTGATCTCGTTGCTATGATGATAGAGTAATCGCATAAGCTAAGGAAACATGATCTCACCAGCGATCCGAACATATACTTAGGTGCTACCATCTCGTTCGATAGATGAACGATAGAGGAGAGATGTCATGCAGAATGACAACACTAAATAATCCGCTAATGGAGTCTCTTGCTCAATGACAGCATGACACTCACACTAGATCGACGAGTGTTAGATTAATGCCTCATTGGCTCTACTGCTAGTGGGAGATTATTGGTGTAAGCCCTAGGGGCCAATCTATTTTGAATAGATTATCATCTGTATCATGAATTTGATCATATATTTGATATATGAATAAGGCATTCATTTATTTTGTTATTGGTTTATAGCATAATAAAGTCCTTAGAATAGGCAGTTCATTCAATGAGATATTAAGTGTGTGACTTAATCATGAGACCTCATTGAATAATAGAACTCTATTCTTAAATATCCGTAGTCGAGTATTATTGTTAATTAGGACGACAATAATACATAGAGACTATTGTGTGAGTAGACTAATGACCACATCTCACGGGTCATGGGTATGTGATATCAAGTTGGCACACAGTATAAATATTAGGAGTAATATTTATACCGGATGACCCACAATGAGAATACTTCATACTAGTTATGTAAGTGTCATAAGTATTCTCATGGCGACCATAGTGGAGTAGTCCTTCGACTTGAAGTCACTACGATTCCTACATGAGGAGTTGTAGGCTTTAATGCTATCAAACGTGGCGCGTAACAGGGTGATCATAAAGGTAGTTATTGGGCCTGTAATAAATCATGTTGATGAGTGTGAGTGATGCAGATAGGATTCGTCCCTCATACATAACAGGGGTAATGTCTTGGGGCCTCGATAGAGTGAGACGTGAAATATGCGTGGCCACGCGAAAGTGGGTCAATATGTGATATTGGGCCCATTTGGGATTACACGTCTACTCGGGGATCAAGGAATAAATAATTGAACATGACAAGGATGACACTCTTCTGTCTTGTGTTCAATTAAGACATATGGACGAAAGGGCATTTACTACACAGTAAATTTTTGTTGCGATAAGGCTAAAATCGGATCACCGATACTCTCGCTAATTGGGTAGTAATGATGCATTGCTAGATGCCGCTTATTATTTATAATATTTAATATTATTGCCAACTTAGTGGGAGCCTATAGGGTCACATGCATAGAGCAAATACGGAGCAGTTATATTAATTAAATATGACTTAATTTATATAATGACAATTGGGCTTGTAGTGTACAAAGCCCAATAGGGTAAGTAGTTAGGTTAATGGGAGCTGCCAACATATAAATAGAAGTGCTCTCCCGTCTAACCCAGGTCTTGCTAACTGTGCCTCCCCGTAGCCGTCAGCTAGCACAAGACGCATAGCTCCGACGCCCATTTTGCTCGCGTGGACTGAGTAGAGGTGCTTCTCCTTCATGGTACTGGTGATCGAAAAGTAAAGCACGCTTCAAGAGGTAAACACTATTTGCCATTTGTGATTCATGTTTGTAATGCGCGATCCGTGGGGATGGTTTTCTTCCGTCTTGAGATTTGATTTTTGAAGAGGATAATCTCATGAAAACCCAACACATATCATTGATAGAATTGGTTCTGAAAATATCAAAGAAATTGTAAATCGTGAATGGTTAGGTGCATCCGTTATATATATCAGGTACTAAATCAGGCTTGAAGCGTACAATATTTTCTAGTCTTTCCATTTAAATATTGATGTTTGTTGGTGAATTGGCAAGTATACCAAATCGTGACAAGTTATAAAGTGTGAGTAGAGTATCGTTCCCAACGAGGATTGTGTTCAATTACCGACTGCTACAATTTTATTGCCATTTGGACGAACAATTGAGTTGGAACAATGCATGAACTAAGGTAAAAGACAGTCAACAACATTATTCAAACATGCAAACACAAAGCAAATGCACACAAGAATTAACACAAACACATGGCGGATGAAAATAGAAATACAATGGTAAAGACGATTAGGCATAGGAATCTCTCAATTATCACTCAATGTAACTTACCTACTCCTTCAATTACTACCAATACCAATCAATTATCATTCAAGTTCACTAATCTAGGTTAATCCCAATTCCTTGGTTAAAAACCCCTTTCCTTTTAACTAGAACCCTAATTCCTTAGGTGATACTCAATTAATTGGAAGCATTAAGATAAAAAACTCATCAAGAATGCATATAAACCAGAGTCTATTCTTAGATCTCTGCATTCATATGGCTCCTAATCCAAATCTAATTCCATAACCAACTTCTGTTGTGATACAAAACCATTATGGCAATTTCCATGGTGATCAAGCATAGAAAAGCATTAAGCATAGGATTAGAAACATGAATTGAATTGAAATTGAATAGAAACCTACAGAGTAGTTCAATTACATCAAGATCTAAAAGAATTCATCCTAACCTAATCAAAGAATCTAAAGACACATGCTAGAAAACAAGAAAAGAAATGATAAAGAAGAGAATCAAATCCATGGAGTCTTCAAATCTTGTTTCCAAGCCTTACTTCATCCATGAGAGAGAGAGAGCTTCTCTGGTGTGTTCCCACGTATAGAGGTTGAAAAAGTGCCAAAAAGACCCAATGAAATTCGTTTTCCAACTATTTAAAGATGTTTCTGGTAACCGTCTTCGCCTGGCGAATAAAAGCACCGCCGGACGAAAGTGCACAGAATGGAGTGGCTTGTTTTGAGCTGAATTCCGCCATGCGAGAGATTCTGTCGCCAGGCGAAAATGCATAGAAAATACACAATTCCTTGCCATGTGAAACTGCACGGAAAAACCACAATTAAGTCCGATTTCATTCAATTTTTAGTCTATCACTTATAATCCTAGCTACTACTAATATTTATACTATTATCACAGCTCAATGGCCTCCTTTTCTCATTAATCTCCAATTTATTCCCAGTTTTTCCTTATAAATCCAATTAAGATGAGGATTTTTCAATGTCATTGGTGTAATCCATTTGTATATTTTAATTGAATGTGATAAATACTATTGAAGAGATTGTTTACTATCTGGATCCCTTGCATGATGATCCTAGGAATCGCCCAGAATTAAAGAATTTATTCAATAAGTAAGCATTTTTTATTTTATCTGGCTTCCATGGTAGATACATGTTGCAAGTTGTCATGGTCCTAACGTGCTTTTGATTTTTGACATTAGAATAATTGTGTTGAATTGGTATATACTGGGTTGTGACTGTTGTGGTACAAAATAAGGCAACCGGAACCTTCTTTTTGTATTTAGATGCTACCATTGAGAATTTTTGTTGCAAAGTCCATGTGTGTGATTGTGAGATGATTGAAAATATGTTTCTTAATGAAGTTTGTTTGATTTTGTGATTAGTGTTTTGCAAGTTTATCGTGCACGTATTGGTGTTAAGGTGCCTCGTTCAAAAGTAACCAACATTAAATGGATCCAGATAGAGGTATATTAGCAAAACTTAATGAGCAATTATTTTTAAAAAAAACAAAACTATTGATTTACTATTTTCTTTTTTATAGTGACAACCCAACAGTATAGATTTTGGGTATTACGTCATCTGCTTCATGAAGGAAATTATCTCACAAAACCAAGTTAAAATACCAATGGCGGTATGTAGTTTCAGTGCTTGTTATTTACTTTTAAATGTGACCATTCAAATGTTATCGCAATTATAACTTATTTATTTAATTTTGATGTCGCAGTACTTCCCTTATTACAAATTCTTCACATACTCGACTGTTCAACTATCTGAAGTCAAGAAAGATTGATCTCGCTATATTGTTAAAAATTTTAGGTTAAAATATACTTTTAATCCCTCATCTTTTCCACTTTGGTGATAATAGTCCCCCAAATTCTTTTTTTTTTTGGTGATTATAGTCCTCCAAATTTTCCAAAGTTGTATAATACATCCTTCCATTACACTTCCATCCATTTAGTAAGAGAAGTTGCATATGTGATACAACCATGGGACTCTCCCTGCCACATGTCAATGCAACAATGGTGCCATGTGGAAACCATTTATTTTAATAAATTTAAAAATTATTTAAATAATGCGAAAATCATTTTAAAATATCATATATATAAAATTGAAATTAGTTTTTATAAATAAATAATTATAAAATTAAAATAGAATTTGTATTTTATAAAGAAAACCCTTGAATACTTCATCTTCCTGTGCCTTCTTCCTTCTCAATAGCGAGGTCTTCTCTTCCTCCATCTTCTCATTCTTCTGTTCTTCCTTCGGGAGATTTGTTCATCAACAGGGACGATGGGTCGATGGCAAGCATGGACAGAGAAGGTTGTGAGGTTTCTTCATCTTCAGCCCTCAACCATGGATCGATGGCAAAGCAAGACGGAGATGCCGATGCTACTGTGGTCTGTGGAGTTGAAGCTCCTCTCATCACTTCTTGGACAAATGCAGACCCATGAAGGCATTTTTATGGATGTGACTGTTATAGGTGTTATGGCTTTCAAACTTTAGAGAATGTTTAGGTGTTGTATTATGTATGTATTGGTGCTGTGAAGAGCTTTGTAACATAAACCTTTTCAATGAAATGATAGTGTTCCATTTTAATGGCTAAATTGGTTGTGAATCGAGAAAGAAGAAGACGAAGGGGACAACTCTGTTTATGGGTTTTCTTTATAAAAATCATTTTTTTTTTATTTTTAAGTATTTATTTATAAAAAAATAATTTCAAGTTTATATTAAATTATTTTAAAATGATTTTCGCATTATTTTAATATTTTTTAATTTTTTAAGTAAATATTTTTCATGTGGCACCATTGTTTCATTGACACGCGGCGAGGAGGGTCATATGGTGTGCCACATATGCAAGTTCTGATAGTGGATGGATAAAGGTGCAACAGAATCATGTATTCTACAACTATGAAAAACTTGAAGGATTATAATCGTCAAAAAAAAAATAATAATAATTGGGGGGACTATTATCACTAAAGTGGAGAAGAAGAGGGACTAAAAATATATTTTAGCGAAAATTTTATTTCATTACCATTATCAAATATGGTCTAAAGTATGTATTGAGTCATGGATGATTTGGTTCAAGTAATTTAAGTATTTGAGTTTTATTGCACATACTATTAGAGATTGTTAATTATAATTTGGATTGTGTTTCAATCATTTATATCAACTTCTATGATTGTTTTTATTTGTTGTTAACAATTGTTTTATTGTTAATTAATTTTGATTAGATGGTAATTAATACTGTTTTAGTTTAGCAAACTCATAGTTTACTGTATCTTCTGAACTTGGTTGACATACATTTTTCATTTCTGATCACGAAGATAAAAGTAAAGTTGAGAAATAAGTAAACTGAAAAAAAAGAAATAAATAACGTTTGTCCGAATAAACACTATTTAATGATGAAATACTTTTGTTTGTGAGTGTTTTTTCCGTCACTTATTTCTTACGGTTTATACTATATTATTTTATTATCATCTTAAATGATATATATATATATATATATATATATATATATGGGTTGAGCTAAGGTGTATCATCTATATTTTTTATCATTTATATGTGGTAAATTTTGGACCAATCAAATTGTCACATGGGTTTGGTCAAAATTTCAAACTTTTTAGTTGTATTTCTACTGTAATCAAATATATGAATACAATATATTATAGTATAATATATGTACTCTTTGTATTCACAAATTTAACACATATTAAAATAATGTTTTTTGATTAAAAAAACTAATTATATTGTAAAATAATATTTTAATATGAATTAAAATAATGTTCATTGTCAATAATATTTTGCAATATAATCAGTTTTTTTAATCAAAAAATATTATTTTAATATAAGTTAAATTTACAAATATAAAAAACACATATATTATACTACAATATACTATATTCATATAGTTTAACTACAGTATAATACAATTAGAAAGTTTGAAATTTTGACCAACATATGTGACAATTTGATTAGTCCAAAATTTACCATTTAAGTGAAATAGTGGGTGGTGCAAAATATGAATGATACACCTTAATGCAACCCTATATATATATATTATAATATCAATATTTTTTAGATGAATGCGTAAAAAAAAGTTTTTTATGATGAATGATTTTTTTATATCAAAATAAAGATATCATATAAAATAATAATATCATATGACTTTTTTTATAAAAAAAAAATAAATAAAAAATAAATATAAACATATACAATATTATATATGATATTCAAAATTTATTGTCCGCGGACATAACTCATCTCTTAACCATAAAAATTGAATGAAATTCAAACCCGTGCCGTGCTCCACACCATTGTATGTGTCACCTGTCAGTAAATCAACAGTAAAATATGTGTGTATCAACGGTAAAATGAACAGTGGAAAGCACATTAATTTATTATTATTATTATTATTATTATTATTATTATTATTATTATATTTGTATTATTATATTTGGATATAAATTTTATGTAGTGCACTGTAGAGCACCGTAGCGTTAGTTAGCTAGCAGATTTAATTATAGTATATAGGTTAGGCTGAGCCGCTGAGGACATGAATGTCTGTTGATGCAAAATTATTTTATTCATTTATTTTTATAAAATAATGAATCGAATAGAATAGAGTGTTTATAGCTTTCAAAACAACCTAATTATTTTTAGCATATAGGAGGAGCACTAAGTAAGAAATCAAATAGATAAAATTTTATTGGATATATTTAGGGAGACCGGTGCTTACTAGATAGTTTTTTTTTTTGGCTTAGGCCCCTTGTATTAAGAAAACAAAACAAGAATTCAAAAAAAAAAAAAAAGAATTAAGAAAAAAAATCATGAAAACTTGAGTAATTAATATATAAACTAGTGACATACTCCCTTCGGTCATTGTTATAAGCAAAAATCGAATAAAACACATATATTAAGGTAATTAGTTGATCTCATTTAAAAAAGTCATTGGGATTTCATACACATTTAAATGATATGAAAATAGTTGAAATTTACTTATATTTTGGACAAAAAAATTTGGAAATTTTTACTTATATTGTTGACCGGAGGGAGTACTTAACCAATATTTTAAGGACGCAATTAGCATGACCCAATTTATTATTAGCATTGTAATGCCTTTCGTTACATTAGTAACCCAAAATAAATTCAATAAAAATAAAAAAATCATTTTTAATCATTTAAATTAAAACATACATGTCATAAAAATTTCATAAATTATTTGAGTACGAGTATACCTCATTAATTAAAATAGTAATAAAATATCCATGTAATGAATATAAGTATAAATGAAAAAAAGAAACCACAAGCCTCAAAACCGGGCGTCTATTAAAAAACCCAACGATAAATAAATAAATGTGTCTAGCCACATACGACTCCTTATTTAAGAAAATACTAATCAAACTAGAAAGATTAACTAATAGAATCCACTAAGTCTTCACGCCTCTTCAACTTCAATGACGTCCTCCTCGTGCTCTGAAAACAATACTTAATAATGAGATATAAAATCCCAGTGATCAACAATACCGTTTTATAAAATATTTTCGAAAATAGCATTGTTCTCAGCCGGCGCGGTAACCTGAAAAACTGTTCATATCACCCGCTAATTTTCCAAGATAATATATATAAAAGAAAATACTTTTAATATCAATAATAATCTCATCTCAATACATCACATTCCATATACCAGATAAATTCTAGTTCAGTCCAAGCGGTCCAAAGACCTCCTAATTAAATTGGCCTCTTGCCGGCATGCCATAAATTCACACATCACACGACAATGGCGTCCCATTGCCCACCCCTACTCACGAGGAGTGTTTCGATGTCACCCTCCTGTCGGGGACATTTCCATTTCGATACCTCCCATGTGCATATGGTGGTATTTCTCCTTTTTCGACACCTCAACCTGTGGCGGTGTTACTTTCGATACTCCTTTTTAAGTAGTATGACTTATTTTCGACATCCCAACTATATGGGGATGTTACTTTCGATACCCCATTACGGTGGTATTACTTTTCGATACCCCTATCATAGGTGGTATTACAGCAAACATCATACAACTCATCATAAGGCATGAATTTCATGTCTCATGCATGTAACAATTCATTTACCATAAATTAAATATTTAATCCTATCATGCATACTAAATATTACCATGAATACTTCTCTCATCAGGTCCAAACTGTATAAATTGAGGCATTCAAAACAGTACCATTGTCTATTCAAATATTCAAAACTAACACTGATCTATTTTCCTTGATGACTAAAAGATTCTATAGATGCATGAATTTTGAGAATCGATGCTTCAAGATATTCAACTTTGCACAAACTACAAACTACATCACAAAACACCTAGCAATTTCATAAACTGCCTTGGTTGGCATTTTGATTTACCAAGTCATTAAACCATGTGTAATTTCGACAGAATATAGAGATATTAAACAGCAAAAAAAGATATGTAGACAAGAGATAATATTCACTTAACCACACATTCATATGCACAAGTCACAAACATTCAGGCACAGGAAACCATCTTTTAATTTTAGGGAGGACGTATCTACTAATTCAGCTCATCAAATCAATTAAAAAAAAACTCTCAAAAGGCAATCTTTTGTCTGCTCAAACAGTCATTCATGCCATGAAAAGGGTTCATAAAAAGTAGTGTTACTCACTTCTCGAAGACCTCCAATGTGCTCTAAAAATTATTTATGATAAGGATTTGCGCTTCCCTAAAAATTCTTCTCCCGTTTGGTGGTGTTCTTGGATCTGTATTGTTACGGCTGTACTGGCAAAGAGTGGAAATACCTGCCTCTCGTCTCCTGTGCGGCGCTCCCATTTCCATGTCCAGTAGTTGGTTTATATATATACGGCAGGAAGAGGTCAACTAGCGTTTTTTAGGTTTTAAAATTTCTCTTAGCCAATAGCATGGCTGCTTGGGCTTAACGCCCAAGTATCCTTCTTTACATATATATATATATATATATATATATATATATATATATATATATATATATATATATATATATATATATATATATATATATATATATATATATATATATTGCATTCTTTATAATAGTTAATAAATTTCAATAAATCCTTATACCATCACTTCTTTACTCTAAAACTCTCATTTATATTTTATTTGCACTACACTTTTTAATAACTTAATATTATTATTATTATTATTATTATTATTATTATTATTTATTTATTTTTTTCAAATTAATTATGTTAGAATTTTAGGATGTTACATTTTCTCCCCTCCTTCCAGAATTTCGTCCTCGAAATTCATCTCATACACACGCACTTATTGTAACATATGCCATATTCAAAACTAAAAGGTTACCGTACCTTAGATAATAAAATCTGGGTACTGATGGACGATGTCCTCCTCCATCTCCCAAGTGGCTTCCTCAGGAGTCAATCATTCCCATAACACTTTCATCAATGGAATCATCTTCTTCCTCAGAGTCTTAGTGCTCTTGTCCGTGATTTGACTAGGCTTCGGCTTATAGATCAAATTATCCTTCAATTGTACAGACTCAGGAGCTATCACGTGAGATTCATCAGGCACATAGTTTCTGAGTTGCGACACATGGAAAACATCATGAAGGTTTGCCAACTGTGGCGGAAGAGCCAATTGATAAGCAACAGGCCCGACTCTTTTGAGGATTTGGAAAGGTCCCATGAAACGAGGAGTTACCTTGCGGACTTTCATCGACCTCCCTACCCCCGTCTTAGGAGTGACTCTCAAAAATACATGCTCACTTTCCTGGAATTCTAGAGGCTTTCTCCTTTTGTCGGCGTAGTTCTTTTGTCTACTTTGCACCGTGCGCATCCTCTCCCTAATCATTTTGATTCTCTCAGAGGTTTCCTGGACCAATTCAGGTCCTATCAAGGTTTTCTCACCTACCTCACACCAACATAAAGGAGACCTACACTTCCTCCCATATAGGGCCTCATAGGGTGCCTTGCCTATACTAGCGTGATAACTGTTGTTATACGCAAACTCAATGAGAGGTAGGAATCTATCCCAAATCCCTCCTTCATCCAAGACACACACTCTAAGCATGTCCTCAAGGGTCTGAATGGTCCGCTCTGACTGACCATCCGTTTGGGGATGATAGGCTGTGCTAAGGTTCAACTTAGTCCCAAAGGCCTGCCGAAAAGCTCCCCAAAATCTAGAGGTAAACCTCGGGTCTCTATCCGACACTTTGGAGGTGGGTATCCCATGAAGTTTGACTATTTCCTTGATATAAAGGTAGGCAAACTTGTCTAAGCTATAGGTTGCCTTAATTGGCAAAAAGTGGGCAGACTTGATCAACCTATCCACTATCACTCAAATGGCGTCTAAGCCCAAACGTGTCTTAGGTAACCCCATCACAAAGTCCATAGAAATTCTCTCCCACTTCCATTCTGGAATCTCCAAGGACTGCAACAACCCCGAAGGCTTCTGATGTTCTATCTTAACCTTTTGGCACACTAAACACCTAGTTACGAAGCTAGCCACATCCTTTTTCATTCCTGGCCACCAATACATCCTCTTAAGGTCTTGGTACATCTTAGTTATTCCAGGATGTATGGTAAACTTCCCCTTATGGGCTTCCTCTAATATCTTCTCTCTAAGGCTCCCCTCCTTAGGAACAACGATCCTATTCTTAAACTTCACTAGCCCATCAACTGACAACTCATAACCCTCTTATACTAACCGAGACTGCAACTCCTGGTCTAAGAGTTGTTCCATCCTAACCTCATCTCTAAGGTCACCATTAATTTCCAACATATTCAACTTCAAACTTAGGACATTTAAGGACACATCCAAAACTTCTAGATTCATGTCCCTAAACTCTTCCATGAGGTTCAACTCTTGCACCATCAAGCTTGACACGTGTAGGGACTTCCTACTCAGAGCATCTGCCACCACATTGGCCTTTCCCGGATGGTACTTCAACTCGAAGTCATAGTCCTTAAGGAACTCCATCCACCTTCGTTGTCTCATGTTCAACTCCTTCTGGTCGAACAGATATTTAAGGCTTTTATGGTCACTAAAAACTTCAACTCTTGCCCCATAAAGGTAATGCCTCCAAATCTTAAGGGCAAAAACCACAACTGCTAGCTCAAGGTCATGGGTAGGGTAATTCCCCTCATGTGGCCTAAGCTGGCTAGAGGCATATGCTACCACCTTGCCCTCCTGCGTTAAGACATATCCCAAGCCATTCTTAGATGCGTCGCAGTATACCACAAAACTCACTAAGGGATCCGGTATAGTTAAGACTGGTGATGACACTAATATCCTCTTAAGCTCTTGGAACCCGTCCTCACACTCCTGGTCCCACACAAAAGGTTTCCCCTTCCTAGTCAAATGAGTCAAAGGTAAGGCTAATCTAGAGAACCCCTCTATGAACTTCCTATAGTAACCAGCTAAGCCTAAGAAACTTCTCACTTCGATTACTGTCTTAGGTTGTTCCCATCCCAACACCGCATCAACTTTAGAGGAATCAACCGAACACCATCCTTTGAGATTGTGTGTCCTAAAAACTTTACCTCGTCTAGCCAAAACTCGCACTTCTCCGGTTTGGCATAAAGACGCTCGTCCTTCAAGATCTGCAACACCAACCTTAAGTGTTCTCCATGTTCTTTTGGTGTCCTAGAGTATATTAAAATATCATCTATGAACACCACCACAAACCTGTCCAAAAAGGTCCTAAAGATCCGATTCATGTAGTCCATGAAAACGGCTGGGGCGTTGGTCACACCAAAGGGCATCACTACATACTCATAGTGCTCATACCTTGTCCTGAAGGCTGTCTTAGGGATGTCCTTGCTTCTAACTCTAATTTGATGGTATCCCGATCTTAGATATATTTTGGAAAACACTGACGCTCCCCTTAACTGATCTAAGAGATCATCTATCATAGGCAAGGGGTATTTGTTCTTGATGGTTACCTTATTCAGTTGCCTATAATCCACACACAACCTCATACTCCCATCCTTTTTCTTCACTAGAGGCACTGGTGCTCCCCAAGGTGGCCTAATAAACCCCTTTTGTAACATATCATCTATCTGTTTCTTGAGCTCGCTCAACTCTAGAGGTGTCATCCTATAGGGTGCTACTGATACAGGTCCACTTCCATATACTAGATCTATGGTAAACTCAATCTCTCTATCTGGAGGTAAACTAGAGACATCCTTAGGAAACAAATCTGGGAACTCACACACAATAGGTAACGCCGCTATATCACTTTCAGCCTCTATCTTAGTAGAAAAGAGGAGTATATATCCTTGAGCTATCTCAACTAAGCACTTATGATATGAGGCAGCAGAGATAAGATGTTCTGTCCTAGGAGAGCCAACAGACATGGACTGTAGAATGAAAGAAATAGTTCGACTAGCACAATCAATAATAGCATTATTACGAGACAACCAATCCATGCCCAAAATAACATCCAGACCAGACATAGGTAAACATATCAAATCAACAATATAAGTCAGGTCTTGAAACAATAAGGGACATTTCAGGCAGACAGAAGAAGTAATCAATCTATCTTTAGAAGGAGTAGAAACACACAAATCATATGACAATTTAGTAACAGATAACTAAGAATTGAGCACATTTAAATGAAATGAATGAATGTGTTGCTCCCCAGTGTGCGCTGCGGCGCGCGCATGCGATTCCGGCAAGTGTACCGGATTGCCGTCAAGTAATAAAAGATATCGAACCCACAGAGACTGTGTTCCCGAATCGCAATTAAATTCTAATTGAGTGAATCTGGACTTTTTTGAGGGTTTTGAAAAATGTTTGAATTGAGAGATAAACAAACAGAATCAATTAAAACAGAAAACAAATGTTTTTGGGGTTTTGATCTAAACGGATTCCTAGGGATTTGGGTTACCTTTGAGGCTGTTTATGTTGCTAATCTGATTTACCTTTGTTGATTACCGAAATTGTCTTGAAGGCGAGTTTATCCTCTAATAGCTTAAGCTCCCTCTCGGGTTACAAAAGACGTGCCCAATTGACCCGACCCCTACTCTCGTGGTAGTCGATCCCAGATTAGACCCTTTGAGCTTCGTGACAACTCGTTGCTCCTCGAGGGACGGCTTCTAACTCTCGTGATTTCAGTCCCAAGTCTGACTTCTATAGGTCCGACACCTAAGTTCACCGCTAGGTTCCTCCTTATAATGTCTAAGTCATGCAAATAACCTAAGTTCACCGCTAGGTTCCTCCTTAGATCATCCACATCTCACAAACCAGTGGCCGCCGGGCTTTACGAGTGAAACACCCTAGAAATCCTAAGTTCACCGCTAGGTTCCTCCTTAGAACGTCTACGTCACGCAAATAAGCGGTTGCCGAAATTTGTGAGTGATTAACACACTAGAAATCAAATCTAAAACAATAATGAAATCAACAACGATTTTACATCAAATCAACAACATTTACAAAACTCGGGCAGAGCCCCAATCCCTAGAAACTAAGCTACTACTCCAGTCTTGCCATGGAGATGACAAGCTGGATTGACAACATAATAGATAATACAAAAATCAGAGAAGAGAGGAGAAGAGAAGAGAGATCTATGCCTAAGGTCCTAGTTGTTATGGATGTGATCCTTCTCATCCCATCTGTGTCCCTGATGTGATCTGCCTGGTCCTTATTTATAGATGTGGGAAGTTAGAGTCCCAATCTAACTCAAATTCTGATCCAAATTCGGTTTCTTCAGGTCCAAGTAATGCGCGTCACGGCTGTGATGGCCATCACGGCCAGGCCGTGACGGTCTCTGCTTCTGGTACGTTTACAAAATCAGCATTCTCGCGACGCGAAATGTTGCTCGCGACGCGAGCCTTCCTTTCATGGCCCGTGATGAATTTCACGGCTGGGCCGTGATGTGCTCTGACTTGTGGTGGTTTTGGGTCACGGCCGTGATGGCTATCACGGCCAGGCCGTGACAGACTCTGACTTCAGTCTTTGTTCTTTTTCAGTTTTGCTCGATCATGGCCGTGATGTGCATCACGGCTAGGCCGTGATGGGTTCTGTTTGGCTCATTTTCTTCACTTTTAAAGCCCTATCTTCATCCAAACTCCATCATGGTTGATCTTGAGCATTTTACCCTTGATATCTGCAAAACAACACACGAAAACCGCCTTACCCGTTCCAAAGGAAAATTAACCTAAAATCTAATAAAAATATGCCTAAACTACATGAAAAATGCATGCAAAATGATAGACAAAGATGAGGTGAAATCACACTCATCAAATCACCCCAAGCTTAAAACTTTGCTTGTCCTCAAGCAATTACTCAGGCCATAAGATAAATCAATCAAAGCGTGGATAGTGAACCAAAAACCCTAGAAGCTAATCCAAGTAATAGGCATTTTTAATAAGCACTCAAGAGATAATCAAGTTCAAGTCCAATTAGAAGCTTAGGTTCTTCAAGTTCATGTTCTCACTGATTTGAGCACTCGTCTCACCTCACTCAAGTGTTTTAGGGTTTATGACAATTCACTCCATTTCCTCAAGGAAAGTATTTTACCATAGGCTTGACTATTAACCAAATCTCTACTTTATTTATGAAAACACTTAAGAATCAAGAGGTCTTTTACTTTGGTTGTAATGTGGCCATGGGATTTATGTTAGGTGGGAAAATCAAGGAAAGGGAATTTCAAGAAGGCTAGACAAATTATAGAACATTGCAAAGCATGACACCTTCTAAAATACCCTTTTAGGGGACTTTGATTTACTTTTCCACCCTTATTTCTTCCTTTTTTTTTTTTTTTTTTTTCATTTTCATTTCTCACTTTCTTTCGTCATCCCCTTCTCCATTTCTTTTTTCTTTTGTTTATTTCATTTTTATTTGTTTGGAGAAGGGGAGATTTATAGCTCAAGAGAAATTACTTCCTAGCTTTTTCATCCCATACTTTTTCCAACTACCAATTACCCTTTTTGTAATACTTTAAAAGGTGTCATACCAAGCATTATTTATCAAAGTAATTCAAGGTACCAAGAAAAGTATTTCATCTTTAGGCTCAAAATTGGGCAACTAAGGGGTAGCATTTATCATTCAAAGCTCGGGAGGCCGGAAAAATACCTAGTGCCTCAATCATTTCCAAAAATGTTTTCAGAAATTTTTAAGTTTCAAAATGGTTTCAAGTCAAGTTCTAGAAAATACAGTCCAAGAGGAATTACAACACTCTATCACAAGAAATGGGGTAGATTTAGTGGATACCCCTATTTGGCTCAAAATCTTACATTTAGTAGTTCAAAAATCAGTGAGGAACACAAATCTAAGGAACCACATGCTAATTATCAACTATCAAATGACTATCTCAAGAATTTTTATTTTTAGCCATATCACAAGAATAATAGAAAAAATTGGGTTCGAAAATTCACTATCTCAATTCATTTGGCTCCAAGTTCTCACAATCGGATGCATGTTCTAAGTGAGGGGCAATCTAGAGAATGTGATCATACCAATCTATGCCTATGTGAATGCAATATGAATGCAACAATGCAAATGCAAAAATAAATACCCCTACCCCAAGCTTGATTACTTACGTTGTCTCCAATGTAAATAATCAAGTCAGAGAGAGGAGAAAAATTGGAACAACTTACCGAGTCGGTAGCGGGTGTTGACTCACATTCCAGTCAAAACTTGGGTGGAAATTTTATCACGGCCGTGAGGCTTATCACGGGCAGGCCGTGATCGTTTCTGGTCCTCAGGAGTTGCCCTGTCACGACCGTGATCTACATCACGGCTAGGCCGTGATGCTCTCTGATCTTGGCATCCTACTCATCACGCCCATGATGGTTGTCACGGCTAGGCCGTGATCCTTTCTGTGCTCTTGTTTAGTTCATCACGGCCGTGACAGAGCGTGATGGCCTCTGACTTTATCTTTCTCTGCTCTTCTTCCCTTTCTCAACCTGAAAACACTAGACAAACCTATTAATGATATTTTTGCCTCTTGATCTTCTCAAATTATTCAAGAGGTTAATTCAAAAACAAAAGGAAAAAAAAAGGAAAGAAAACTTGGGTTGCCTCCCAAGAAGCGCTTATTTATGGTCTTAAGCTTGACCATACTTCCTTCAATCAACCGGGGTCGGCTGGGCGTAGAGGTGCCGGAACACTTCTCTTCCAAGGAGCTCCTTCAAAAAGCCGTTTCTGCTCATACGGCCAATAACGCTTTCGCTTCGCTCTTTTCTCTCGGAGCGTCCTAGCCTTCCTTCCTTCCGGCGGAAGTTTTGTTTCCGCATGGACAGCAATTCCAACTTCACCACTGGGTGCATCTTCAACCATGCATATCTTTGGGGTTGCTTCCATGCTAAGTTCTTTCTCTACCGCTGGAGACGTTACATCAATTCTGCACACATGGCTCTCAAAAGGAGGGTTGTTATAAGAGTTAGTCAACTGAAAATTTACCCTACCTTCCTCTACATTTAGAGAGAGTTTACCATTCCTTACGTCTATCACTGCCCCAGCGGTTGCCAAGAATGGCCTTCCTAAAATGATGGGGAATTTAGAATTCCCTTTCATATCCAATACCAGGAAGTCGGTAGGGATGGAGAATTTCCCTACCTTTACAGGAACATTCTCTAGTATGCCTAGAGGAGCCCTAGTTGAGCCATCCGCAAATTGTAAGGGGAATTTGAATGGTCTCAACTCTTTGTTTCCCAACCTTTCCATGATAGTGAGGGACATCAAGCTCGTGCTAGCCCCTAAGTCACATAAGGCTTGGTCTATGTGCACTTGTTCGATCGAGCAAGAGATGGAGAAACTACCTGGGTCTTTCAGTTTAGTAGGCATTTTAATCTCTACATCTACTTGCTTTTTCCTGACCAACCTTTGTGGGAAAGGTATCGGGGGTTGGTACGGTGGTGGAGGGACGTACTTCGGTTCTGGCTCTTCCTTTTCGCTTGTGTCCTCCTCCGGTTCCACCTCCATTTCAGCTACCCCCACCCCAAGCTTATCATCCCTTAAGTGTATGACATTGCAATGCTCATTGGGATTTGCTTCGGGTTGCCCCGGGAATGCACCCTTAGGTCTCGAGTACGTACTGGCTTGTCGGGCAATCTGTGTTTCTAGCATCTTGTTATGAGTTGCTAAGTTGTCTACCTTAGATGCTAGCTCCTTTATTGCTTCACTCACTGCCCTTCCTTGTTGTCTAAACTCCTCATTCTGTTTTGTCTGAGTTTCAACAAAACTTTCAAATAAAGTCTCGAGTTTAGATCTTTGTACCGAGGATACCCGGTTGCTGCTCTCTTATTACCTTGACCCTCTTGGAACTCATGGTTGAGCGTGTTCTTTGTAGTTGCTCGTAGGAGAGGTAAGGGTTGTTCCTTCTTTGGTTGTAGGGATTTGGGGGAGCATAGTTGGGCAGCTTCGGGTTCGTATCGTAGAAGTTGTTACAAGAGTTCACTTGCTCACCCGAAGCGCCGGATCCATGTGGGCATTCCATCATGTCATGTCCCTGCATTCCACAAATCTCACAAACAAGGTTAGTAGCACCTAATGCACTCACATTAGCTCTTTCCAGCCGATCAAAACGTTTATTAAGTGAGTCTATTTTTGACATAATAATATCTGTGCTATTTACCTCAAACTTACCCCCCGAAATCTTGTTCGGGTTATTACCTCTTTCGGAACCCCATTGGTGGTAGTTGGTGGCGACATTCTCAATGATGTTGAATGCCTCAGTGAGAGGCCTATTCATAAACGCTCCACCGGCTGCAGAATCTAGTGACACCTTCGAAGAGTAGTCCAATCCATTATAGAAGGTATGCACTATTAACCACCTCTCGAGTCCGTGATGTGGGCACGACTCCAGCAGTCCCTTGTATCGATCCCAAGCTTCCGATAATGATTCTCCGTCTTTCTGGAAGAAGCCGGTGATCTGGGTTCTTATGTAGGCCGTCTTGGATGGAGGGAAGAATTTCTCCAAGAACGCCTGCTCCAGTTGGTCCCAAGTAGTCAAAGTGTTACCAGGGATTTGCTTAAGCCAGACCTTCGCCTTTCCAGTGAGAGATGAGGGGAACAGTCTTAAACGTACAACATCGACTGAGGCTCCATTAATCCTGATTGCGTCGGTGAACTCTAAGAATGTTTCTATATGGTCAGTCGGGTCCTTCGAAGGCAATCCTCCGAATTGATGTTGCCTAATCATGTTGATTAGCATGGGCGGTATAGTGTAGTTCTCCGCCTCAATCTCTGGCCTTGCAATCCCAGTTCGCAAGCCTCTCGCATTTGGGGCTGCGTAGTCCTTCAAAGGTTTTGTATCCGGTTGATTCGCCATGAGTGGAACGGGACTCAACCTTTCTCCCTCTCTTTGTAGTCTTCTACGTCTGTGGAAGGTCCTCTCGATCTCCGGATCAATCTCACTAAGGCTCCCAAGACTTAGGGATCTTTGCATATAACACACAGAGAGATGGATACAATAGAAGGAAAAGAAATTTTTGATTTTTTTGGTTTTTTTTTTATTATTATTTTTTTTAAATATTTCAGAAATAAAAATCAAATAAAAAGAAAAGGGTCCAGAAAAATCAATTTAAAAACTAATTGAAATTCGAAAAGGCACAGTCCCCGGCAACGACGCCAAAAACTTGGTGTGCGCTGCGGCGCGCGCATGCGATTCCGGCAAGTGTACCGGATTGCCGTCAAGTAATAAAAGATATCGAACCCACATAGACTGTGTTCCCGAATCGCAATTAAATTCTAATTGAGTGAATCTGGACTTTTTTGAGGGTTTTGAAAAATGTTTGAATTGAGAGATAAACAAACAGAATCAATTAAAACAGAAAACAAATGTTTTTGGGGTTTTGATCTAAACGGATTCCTAGGGATTTGGGTTACCTTTGAGGCTGTTTATGTTGCTAATCTGATTTACCTTTGTTAATTACCGAAATTGCCTTGAAGGCGAGTTTATCCTCTAATAGCTTAAGCTCCCTCTCGGGTTACAAAAGCCGTGCCCAATTGACCCGACCCCTACTCTCGTGGTAGTCGATCCCAGATTAGACCCTTTGCGCTTCGTGACAACTCGTTGCTCCTCGAGGGACGGCTTCTAACTCTCGTGATTTCAGTCCCAAGTCTGACTTCTATAGGTCCGACACCTAAGTTCACCGCTAGGTTCCTCCTTATAATGTCTAAGTCATGCAAATAACCTAAGTTCACCGCTAGGTTCCTCCTTAGATCATCCACATCTCACAAACCAGTGGCCGCCGGGCTTTACGAGTGAAACACCCTAGAAATCCTAAGTTCACCGCTAGGTTCCTCCTTAGAACGTCTACGTCACGCAAATAAGCGGTTGCCGAAATTTGTGAGTGATTAACACACTAGAAATCAAATCTAAAACAATAATGAAATCAACAACGATTTTACATCAAATCAACAACATTTACAAAACTCGGGCAGAGCCCCAATCCCTAGAAACTAAGCTACTACTCCAGTCTTGCCATGGAGATGACAAGCTGGGTTGACAACATAATAGAAAATACAAAAATCAGAGAAGAGAGGAGAAGAGAAGAGAGATCTATGCCTAAGGTCCTAGTTGTTATGGATGTGATCCTTCTCATCCCATCTGTGTCCCTGATGTGATCTGCCTGGTCCTTATTTATAGATGTGGGAAGTTAGATTCCCAATCTAACTCAAATTCTGATCCAAATTCGGTTTCTTCAGGTCCAAGTAATGCGCGTCACGGCCGTGATGGCCATCACGGCCAGGCCGTGATGGTCTCTCGCCTGGCACGCTTTACAAAATCAGCATTCTCGCGACGCTGAAATGTTGTTTCGCGACGCGAGCCTTCCTTTCATGGCCCGTGATGAATTTCACTACTGGCATGGATGTGCTCGACTTGTGGTGGTTTGGGGTCACGGCCGTGATGGCTATCACGGCCAGGCCGTGACAGACTCTGACTTCAGTCTTTGTTCTTTTTCAGTTTTGCTCGATCATGGCCGTGATGTGCATCACGGCTAGGCCGTGATGGGTTCTGTTTGGCTCATTTTCTTCACTTTTAAAGCCCTATCTTCATCCAAACTCCATCATGGTTGATCTTGAGCATTTTACCCTTGATATCTGCAAAACAACACACGAAAACCGCCTTACCCGTTCCAAAGGAAAATTAACCTAAAATCTAATAAAAATATGCCTAAACTACATGAAAAATGCATGCAAAATGATAGATAAATATGAGGTGAAATCACACTCATCACTCCCGAATCGAACAATATGATAACATCATGACCTTTAATAAAGCCCTTACCTTGGATCAAACCGTCGGACTCCTTCACCTCCTCTCCTTGGATGGTAAAGACCCTTCCGTGGTTCAATGATCTGGTTTGAGATTGTCCTCCTGACTTGCACATCCTAGCAAAGTGTTCCATCTTCCCGCATTGGTGGCAAGTGGTTTGTGCCGCGGGGCACACACGATCTCCATGCTGCCACCCACACTTGTAACATGCAGTCCCCTTCTCACCTTGAGCACCTTGAACCTGCTTACCCTTCGTGATCGTAGGCACAGGTCGCTGGCTCTTCTGGAAATTACCCCCTTTCCCATGGAACCTCTTGCCGTCACTAAAGCTCTTATCCTTCGACCTCTCAGCTAGCACAGCTTGCATATTCTGCTCCGTCACCCTACACTTGTTCACTAAAGTGGGGTAGTCTCGAATCTCTAGGAGCTAAATAAGGCTCTGCAGCTCTGGCTTTAAACCCTGCTCGAACTTAATTGCATTCCATGGGCCATCAGGATTATCCCTCACCTGTGTGGAGAACCTTGCAAGCCTCTCAAACTTGGCCACATATTCCGCCACCGTCATACTCCCCTGACGAAGATGTAGAAACTCCATATCTTTCTGTATCCGGACACTGTGCGGAAAGTACTTCTCCAGAAATACCTCCTTCAATCTGTCCCACACGATAGGGGAGCCCGAAGCGAGCAACCCGCCCTTGGCACAGTTCCACCAGTGCTCTGCATCCGACTCTAACATATAGGTAGCAAAATCCACCCTATGAGCATCAGAGCACCCCATGGCCCGGAAGATCTTCTCTAATTTCAGTAACCATTCCTCAACCTCAATAGGATCGGTGGTCCCTCGAAAAGCTGACGGATTATTATTCCTGAACTCTGACAAACCCCTGTACTATGGATCTGGAGCTGAAACCGGTATCACGTTAAGCACGTCCCCCTTATCCCTCATCTGACGGAGAGTCTCCGTCTGCTCCTGCATAACTCTGGCCATTCGAGCCAAAGTCGCTGCAAGTGCATCATTTCTCCCTCGCCTGTTCGCTGCCATAATCTGCATACCACCAATCAAACAGTGGGTTGATCAAGTCCAATATCCAAAAGAATAGAATGCAGAATTATTACTCTAACAAGCATCCTATGCGCCCAAGTTTTTTTTTTTCTTTTTTTTTTTGAAAAAACCCCACTACCACAGTCCGATTTAGAATCGAACTGCTCTGATACCATAAATGTAACGCCTTTCGTTACATTAGTAACCCAAAATAAATTCAATAAAAAAATTCATTTTTAATCATTTAAATTAAAACATACATGTCATAAAATTTTCGCAAATTATTTGAGTATGAGTATACCTCATTAATTAAAATAGTAATAAAATATCAATGTAATGAATATAAGTATAAATGAAAAAAAGAAACCACAAGCCTCAAAACCGGGCGTCTATTAACAAACCCAACGATAAATAAATAAATGTGTCTAGTCACATACGGCTCCTTATTTAAGAAAATACTAACCAAACTAGAAAGATTAACTAATAGAATCCACTAAGTCTTCACACCTCTTCAGCTTCAATGACGTCCTCCTCGTGCTCTGAAAACAATACTTAATAATGAGATATAAAATTCCAGTGATCAACAATACCGTTTTATAAAATATTTTCGAAAATAGCATTGTTCTCAGCCGGCGCGGTAACCGGAAAAACTGTCCATGGCACCCGCTAATTTTCCAACATAATATATATAAAAGAAAATACTTTTAATATCAATAATAATCTCATCTCAATACATCAAATTCCATATACCAGATAAATTCTAGTTTAGTCCAAGCGATCCAAAGACCTCCTAATTAAATTGACCTCTTGCTGACATGCCATAAATTCACACATCACATGACAATGGCGTCCTATTGCCCACCCCTACTCACGAGGAGTGTTTCGATGTCACCCTCCTGTCGGGGACATTTCCATTTCGATACCTCCCATGTGCACATGGTGGTATTTCTCCTTTTTCGACACCCCAACCTGTGACGGTGTTACTTTCGATACTCCTTTTTAGGTAGTATTACTTATTTTCGACATCCCAACTATATTGAGATGTTACTTTCGATACCCCATTACGGTGGTATTACTTTTCGATACCCCTATCATAGGTGGCATTACAGCAAACATCATACAACTTATCATAAGGCATGAATTTCATGTCTCATGCATGTAACAATTCATTTACCATAAATTAAATATTTAATCCTATCATGCATACTAAATATCACCATGAATACTTCTCTCATCAGGTCCAGACTGTATAAATTGAGGCATTCAAAACAGTACCATTGTCTATTCAAATATTCAAAACTAACTTTGACCTATTTTCCTAGATGACTAAAAGATTCTATAGATGCATGAATTTTGAGAACCGACGCTTCAAGATATTCAACTTTGCACAAACTACAAACTACATCACAAAACGCCTAGCAATTTCATAAACTGCCTTGGTTGGCATTTTGATTTACCAAGTCATTAAACCATGTGTAATTTCGACAGAATATAGAGATATTAAACAGCAAAAAAAGATATGTAGACAAGAGATAATATTCACCTAACCACACATTCATATGCACAAGTCAAAAAACATTCAGGCACAGGAAACCATCTTTTAATTTTAGGGAGGACATATTTACTAATTCAGCTCATGAAATCAATTGAAAAAAACTCTCAAAAGGCAATCTTTTGTCTGCTCAAACAATTATTCATGCCATGAAAAGGGTTCGTAAAAAGTAGTGTTACTCACCTCTCGAAGACCTCCAATGTGCTCTAAAAATTATTTATGGTAAGGATTTGCGCTTCCCTAAAAATTCTTCTCCTGTTTGGCGGCGTTCTTGGATCTGTGTTGTTACGGCTGTACTGGCAAAGAGTGGAAATACCTTCCCCTCGTCTCCTGTGCGGCGCTCCCATTTTCGTGTACTGTAGCTGGTTTTTATATATATGGCAGCAGGAGGTCAACTAGCATTTTTTAGGTTTTAAAATTTCTCTTAGCCAATAGCATGGCTGCTTGGGCTTAATTCCCAAGTATCCTTCTTTATATATATATATATATATATATATATATATATATATATTTATATTTTGCATTCTTTATAATAGTTAATAAATTTCAATAAATCCTTATACCATCACTTCTTTACTCTAAAACTCTCATTTATATTTTACCTGCACTACACTTTCTAATAACTTAATATTATTATTTATTTATTTTTTTCAAATTAATTATGTTAGAATTTTAGGATGTTACAAGCATATGACCCAATAAAAATTTGAAAATGCTAACCGGTGCCCTAAATTCTCATTGGAACTTGGTGTATTTTATGTTGTGAAGTGTGACAAACTTAGTTTCGATTCTAACGAGATTTTGCTTTTCCGGGCTTCCTTAACCACTATCCTAAGGGCATTGGTTACCAAAAACCTAAAAATTTTACTACACTTCTCTTTGTTCATGCATGCAACAACGTATCACCTATTCATAGGTTAAAATACATTTTGGTCATTTATCTTTTGGGTAAAATTCATTTTGGTCCTTTATCTTTAAAAAAGATTCATTTTAGTCCTTTATGTTTCAAAAGTGACACAAAATGGTCATTTCCGTCATCTCCCATCCAACTCCATTAGAAACCAGTGATGTGACACTGTTCTTCTTCTTCTTCCCCCAACTAAGTCTTCTTCCCCAAAATGAAACCTTATCCCCAAAATGAAACCCTAGGCCAGATATGCAAATTAAGGATGCTTCAGTCAATCCTAAATCACTTGGCAAACCTAGATCTGATTAAAAAAAAACCAGATCTAAAGAAAACAAAGAGATGGGGAGCCAACAAACCCAGATCTGAAAAAAGTAATATTTAAGAGGCAGCGATATCTTGGAGTATGGAGATGAATCTGACGGTGGTGGGGCCCACGAAATGGAGTTCCAGCTTCCACGGTGAAGTTGCCAGACGCGAAGTTGACGAGGTGGAGAGGGAACGAAGACTCACCATGGATGTCATAATATGACCGCGCATGAAGAAATAATATGAGCGCTAGTGTTTTCCTTTTGTCATGCTAAAGCTGATGGAAAAAAGTAGGTTAAAGTAATATTTTGGCCCCTATACGTGATACGAATTCTCGATTTGGTCCCTATACATAAAAAAATTATTAAAATGGTCCCTATACATACAGAAAGTCTCCATTTGATCCATGCCGTACAAAATTTTAGGGACTGATTTGATAATTTTTTGCTCGTATAGGGATCAAACGGGTAACGTATAGGGACCAAATGGAGACTTTCTGTATGTATATGGACCATTTTAATAATTTTTATGTATAGGGACCAAATTGAGAATTCGTATCACGTATAAGGACCAAAATATTATTTTAACCAAAAAAGTAAAATGATTTTATCATTTCATTGATGCTTCAAAAAGCAAACAAACAGGAGTTAAGGACTGAAACTCGATCACACATACATATAAGAGACATTTTTCTTTAGAAGCTGCTATTATATGAAGGGCCCAGAAACGAACTTAAAGATACTGAAAGGACTGGAGAAAAATTCAGTTCAAAAGACAACCAATGACCAACATTCATATATTTGATCATTAATCTTTAAACACAAAAAACGGAATAAAATACATGTGTATGAGCATTTAATACTAATCATATTATGAGCATCCTTAATTTGCACATCTGGTCTAGGGTTTCATTTTGGGGAAGAAGACTCGGTTGGGGGAAGAAGAAGAAGAATAATGTCATTGATTTCTAACGGAGTTGGATGGGAGACGACGGAAAGGATCAATTTGGATCACTTTTGAAACATAAATGATTAAAATGATTTTTTTTTAAAAATAAAAGACTAAAATAAATTTTATCCAAAAGATAAAGAAACAAAAAGTATTTTAACCCTGTTCATATAATTGCAGAAGTCCTCTAGTTCCATGGTAGCATACAAATGTGGGGACTTTGGGAGTAGAAAGTTCCCTTTTCACCTTCTTATTATTCTTATTTCTTTTGCTCATTAGTCATTAATTAGAGTTAAAAGTATCAAACTCCGTGATTTGTAAAGCCCCCTCTTCAGTGTGTAACCCTATAGATTAATTATCATGACTCCAAAGCTCTGCATCAAAGACTGGGCTAAAGGATTCGGGTACACTTGTGAAGTAGGGCATGTCAAGCATATATGGTTCTAACCAGAATTCCCCTTCAACAGGAAATGCGTCTGCATCCAGAAAAGCAAATTCATCTTCCAGAACAAGATCCTCATTGCTAGTAGTTACACTTGTATGCTCTGTGGATATGGAGGAGGGTTCACTCGAGGATGAATGCTCTGCAAATTGGGTGGTAGCTTGAACTGGAAGGCTCTGGAATGGACCAAAGCTGCTGTTGTTTGCAATTGGTAATTCAAGTGATGACTGGTCCTTTGACTTGGAGAGTGAGCTATGTTGGAATTGCTTCTTGAGTTTGGAGTGCCAGTAGTTTTTTATTTCATTGTCCGTTCTTCCCGGCAACTCAGCGGCTATGGCAGACCACCTGCATGCTTGTAAGAACATCCTTAATTGTTACATGCTGGAAAATTTTACGTATGTGTTTGGAGTATTGATAAGCAATGTTAAAATATACTTCATTTGGATTACGTAGAAAAAATCATTTTTATATGAAAAAATTATCAAAAAAAATATAAATTTATTTGTATGTGTATGATTTAATAATATTTATTTTATAATTAATTTTGTAAGGATGAATAAAAAGAGTAATATTGATTTCAAAATAATCGAACAACTGTCTATATAAGTTCCAAGCTTCTTTAAAAATCGTTATTTCCACTTAAAAACAACAATTTTTTAATTTAATCATAGTTTCCAAAGATACATTCCTTAAAAAAAAAAACAGTGGACTTTTTTTTTTCAATGAATGAAATGTCCGTTTGTTGTCATTTCTAGGCATTGAGTACGGTCCATATTTGAATACATAATCAAATAAAAAAAGCGCCAAAAAAAAGTTGAAAGTACATGGAAAACCCCTTCGTTTACTTATTATAGCTATAATTTCATACACTACGTCAGTAACGATATTTAATAACATCTATTTAATAGCGTTTTTATAGGAAACTTTATAAATCAATACGTAGTAATTTAATACTCTCTCCTATCTTTATTATAAGAAACAAAACTCTAAAACATACAAATCAAAAAAATACATTGAAATAAGCTAATTGTAATTAATATTCATATAAATTTACAAAAATATCATTTCTAATCTTAATTAATGTTTCACTTGTATGGAAAGGTGATACTATCTCGTAAATATAAATCCTATAATAAACGAGGGTAAAATTGAAAATCAGCATTTAATATGTGTCAAAATTAATACATGTTTCTTATATTTTGGATAAAAAAGTACTTATTTGTTTCTTATAATAAGGACCAGATGGAGTAACATTTTTTCAAGGCTACACTATCCTTTTACCCCATCTTTTAAAAATAAAAAAATGTGCTTCACATTTACACATGTTTTCTTGAGGAAGAGCTATCATAAGGAAATACCTTTAATAGCCTCAAGTAAGCGATATCCTTTCCTCCTTTTTTATTTTATTTTATTATAAAAACGCAGTCTTCCTTTAATAGCCCTTCTTTAAGACGACACTATAAAAGTGGATACCTTTAATTATATTTCCTCAAGGAAGTGCTATCATTTTTCTTTTTTTTTTTGAAAAAACAAAACAAAAACAAAATACTTTTCACCTAAATCGTGTATCCATTTATGCTGGTAGTCTCTTAACGCATTTCTGCTAGTGTTTTTATAGGACTAAGTTGCATCCTTTGGTTCCTTTCTAAGGAATGACTCAATCCCTTTCCATTTGTATCTCTATGGAAGAAGATAAATAAGGATTCTTTTCTTTTTGGTTTTCAGGTTGTGATATTGTGGATTTTCCTTTATATTTCCAAAATCCAAAGGTACAATGTTTGGGTTTTCTCAGAAGAATGCCACAATTTATTTTCATTCTCATGTCTCCATTTGAAGAAAGTAAATACGAGTTTTTCCCTTTTTCTTTTCAAATCGTGATAGTAGTGGATTTTTTTTTTTACTTTCCAAATCCTGTGACACAAAGTCTAAGGTTTCTAAGAGGAACGTCGTGATTCATTTCCATTCCAATGTCTCCACAGAAGAAGGTATGTATGAGTCATTTAATTTTTAATATCCAAATTGTGATACCGATGAAGTTTCTATTTTAGTATGCAATTCCATAGACACGAGTGAAGTCTGAGGCTTCGAAGAGGGAATATCATGATTCATTTCGATTTCCAATGACTCTGTTTCACTCACTACTAGAAATTATGGATTTTCGGACAGAATTTTCGGACGAAAACGTTTCTATCTAAAATTTCATGAACGTTTCATATGGATTTGAGACGGATTTAAGGTATATTAGATGTCAACATGATTCCGTCTCAAATTCGTCTCTATTTTGTCTGAAAATCTCATGCCAATAATGTTCCACAAATATTTCCCACGGATTTGATACGGATTGATAAAAAATATAATTATGTTAACAATCCGTCTCAAATCTGTCTGAAAGATTGAGACGAAATTCAGACGGATAAATGCTATTTTTTTATTTTTAATATAATTTATCCTTTATTTCAAATTTCTCATTTTCATTCCCTTACTAATTTTGTTTCTCGGTTCCCAATCCTTCACTAATTTTTACATTCCCTCCTCATTCCCTTACTAATTTTCGTTTCCCGCTCCCCATTTTCTCATTTATCTGAGAAGACTACAGAAACCCTTTTCTTTAATTATTCTTCAATCTTCAGCCCATTCTCCCCCAAAACCCTCTTCCCCAACCTTTGCCCTACCCACCACCACTCAAGCTGAAGACTAAGCGACCCAGAGCACACAGAACGCGGAGACACAAAGAGAGAACGCCCTTCTTCTTTCTTCTTCACTAACACCGTATCTGACTGAGACAAGAACAAAGAACACAGATCGGGCTTCTTCTTCTTATTTTTCGACACCATATCTGTCTGAGACACAAACAGAGAACGTGGAGAACACAGATACACACGCAGAGAACGCATCAAGGGGAAGAGACACGAACATAGAGGGAGATACCCAGAGTACACAGATCGAGATACACCAACGCAGAGACACGAACATGGACGGAGACACGAATCGATAGAGCTTCTATCATTCTGGTTTATTTTCAGTAAGATTGTCGCGGTAGTTCATATCTATGTAGGGAAACATGGATCTGTATCTTTGATTTAATAGCATTCAGAGATTCTATGATGTAGATATTGTAGTGTTCTTATGCTCCTCATGTTGGCACACTATGTGTTTGATGAAAAACTGACTTGGTTCTCTTGAATTTTTGGTTGTTGCAAAGTTTGGCTTTGAGGCTCTCATTTTTATCTTTTTAAAATGGTGTTCAAAGAATTTATGCAACGTGCAGATCTGATTTTGGTAAGTTCCATTTGATTAAGAGTTGATTGCTTCTGCGTATCCGTCTCTTCGTCGAGGATAGAATAGCCTAGCAATTTGTGTAATTTAAATCTAATTATTTATTTCGTGACAAATCCATCCAAAATAATATCATTGGTCATTTCAAATTCTATATGAAATGTTGTTCTAGAAATATTAAATCTGTCCAAAATCTTATTGAAATATGCTTTTAGAAATATTGAATCCGTACGAAATCCGTTTGAAGTTAAGACTATGTGTGTGTGTGTGTGTGTGTGTGCGCATTTGAAATTTGTCTGAAATAATTTTCGGACCGAATTTGGGACATATTTTTAATTTGCAACGGGGCTTTTTCGGACGGGAGATGTTCCGTCAGAAATCTGTGGGAAAAGTGTTGAAATTTCGTCTGAAATCTGTCTGTAAATTCGTTCGAAAATGTCAATTTTCTAGTAGTGACTAAAAAAAAAAATCGCTATTTAGCGATCGATTTAGAGATCGAAAAATTTCAATCACTGTAGCAACCGATTTTCCAATTCGGTCTTTAAATCGATCCCTAAATGAGTTTGGGATCGATTTAGAGACCAATTTTAAGAAGTCGCCAACCACTGGTTGCTAATATGAAGAGACCGATTTAGCTACAAATTTGAAATTTCTGATATCTAAATCGGTCACTAAATAACGAATTTTTAAGTAAGAATACTTTCCTTTTTAATTTCTAAACCGTGATATAGATGAAATTACCTTTTTAGTTTATCAATCCAGATACACAAAGTATATGATATCTAAGAGGGAATGTCATGCGATTCCCTTCATATTCCTATGTCTGTGTCTTTTTTTTAAGAAGGTAAGAATCCTTTCCTTTTTAGTTTCCGAATTGTAATTTTGCCCAAAGAATTGAATGTACTTTCTGCGTTGAATATCATTTCCTTGATTTGAATTTTCTTTTAAATTTGTAGGTTTAAGTACTGAATATGGGAGATTAATTATATTTTTATTTTTTAAAAAATAGGAAAAATATATTTCCTCAGGAAGTGTTATCAAATGGGACACCTTTTATAGAGCTGCACTATCCTAGCTAGGTACTGCTATTATACCTATGATGAGTCTTGCCGACGAGAGTTCACGACATTGGTTAAGGAATTCACAAATGAAAAATTTGTATTGAAAAATTAAGGGTTATACTTTTCGAAATGTTAAATACATTATTTCTCATACAAATTTTTCTTTCTTAATTCCTTAAACAATGTCGTAAGGACACTTAGAGTATTTTCCACCTATGATAGCGCTTCAGAAAACGTTATTTTTGATTACTCTCTTCAATAGCGTCAAAATAAATAATGCTGCAATGCACATTAAATAAAAAATACTATTAAAATTAATTTTTGACATGATTATAGGATGAGTGTGTGATTTGTAAAAGTTCGTGCAATACTAAAGATAAAGGTGGTGTCGCACTTGTTACCCAGATTTCGGTGCAGTTTGATAATAGTTTCTTCCTCTTCTTGAGTGTAGTTCCCTTTTTTGAGGTTTGGCCTTAGGTAATTCAGCCACCTAAGTCTGCAACTCTTTCCGCATCTCGCTAGACCTGACAAGTGTGTAAAACCAGTTATGATGGATTTAGAAGGTAAAGTAGTCTGTACATATATATAATCCATACACAAGTGTGTTTGATTTTCATAGGGAATGTTCCAGAAGCTTTTGGGTAACACCTGTTTGGAACACCCCAAATGAAGAAGAAAGCAACATTGGTGGATGTATATTATCCTGATATATAAGATTACTTGAAGTTTTGTTCTTCACTGGAATTGGTTGGGAAGGATGAACAGACTAGATATTTTGTACTACCTGCAAACTTGGGGAGTAGGCTCCAATTCCAGTGGCCATACCTAGTAACATAATCAATCAACTTCTTGTCTTCCTCTGGTGTCCAAGTTCCTTTCTTCAGTCCATTTTTGTCACTGCAAGGGGTTCTCGCCATCGATCTCTACCACTCTGCGTGTGAATGCGTGTCTTCTTAAAAATGAGTGACACAGACGGAATGAAAGACTGTATACTGAGTTTGCTAGCTGATCACTAGTAAACCTTAACATGCCCTCCCTCATAAATACCGTGCCTCCACAACCAAAACGTGTATTGTGGTACCAAAAAGAACAAAATAAAAACGTGAATCACATTCATCATTCACATGTTATGTCACGCGTACGAGATACGAATTAATCAGAAGTTCAGCTTGCATATGTGAGGCTAGAGACCAATCTAGAGCACATATCCAACTTATATATCAATGTACAGGGATGAATTGATTTTAGATGTAACGGTCTATAAAGTCTTCTCCACTCAAAGGTATATTCGCCATAAACTTTATCACATAATATTGCAAATTCAATCACCCAAAATTTTGAACAAAGTCAGTGGAGTTAAAAATAATACATTAAACATATAATTGTAATAGAGAAGGGATCGTCTTACACCTAAAAATATTTACACCTCTTACACCACATCTAAACCATTCAATTTAATTTAATCTAACGGTGGACATATGTTCACTTAAACAACTCACGTGCTGATTCCCACTCCCTATCAGAAGATTTGATGCTTATTTTCACCTAATTGGATTCCTTTCGGAATTGATCCCTAATGGAAATTATACACTGTTGGGTTCGACTGGATGTGGGTAAATAGCACACAACTTTACATTTAATTGAGATATTGAATGGAAGGATGGGCTTTTATGATTAAAACATGTTTTGTAAGAAGAAGTAGGAGGAGGAATTTGGGCTTTTATGATTAAAATAGGTTTTATGCTTTCTTATTATGTTCTTTTACTGGAGTAATACTGCCATATTTGTTGATTCTAAACCCTCAAGATAGCGACCAGTTACGGAACCGGGAATTTGTGATTCTAAATTTATTTGCATTCCTACAGACCCCTGCGTTGGCTTCTCTGAGTACAGAGACGTGAACACTCCTTGTAATTGTTCTTGCCTCACTCTCTGTCTCTTGTCAATGGCTGCCATGGCCAAAGGTTGAGGGATCTATTTGTGAAAGGGATAAGGTTCCGGAGAGAATAGGAAAGGTGCATATGCGGGTCACGTGAGTTTGTTTAAGTGACTGATTTTTAACCATCAGATTTGTATTAAACTAATGGATGTGATTAAGTGTAGAGGTGTAAATATTTTTAGGTGTAAGATGATCCCACCTATATAAGCCAAAATGTGATATATGTAGCATGTAGTAAGACGGTTGAAATTCAATTATATTTTCTGAACACATTCTGGGGATGCTTTTTTGTGGGCATTCTCAAAATACGTTTATACAAAGATGATAAAAAGTAAGTGAGAAATATAAACAAATATATACGATATCATATATGATATCTAAATTTTGTGTTCAAATAACACAACTCGTTGAAATTAACTTGCAACACTATAATTTAGGGGTACGATTTTATTTTATTTTATTTTAAATAAATCATGGTGAAGTCGTTGAGTCTTGTGAAATGATATATTTTTTAGGTCCGGGATAGAATCCAGGGTATCCCTACAGCCGGTAGCCATATGACTAATCTCCCGAGGATGTAGAGTATCAGCTAAGGGGCAACTCCTCTACCCACAAATACAGCCAGGGTCGTGTCCAGACGTTTTGGGGCCTAAGGCAAAATTATTAGAGAAACTTAATATAATTTAAATTATTAATTACTATATTATTCTTTTCTCATTTTGAGCTGTAAAATCATTTATCAAATTTTATATTCAAGTAATTCTAATATTTCATTCTCAATTGATAGCATGGCTAACTCATTCAATCTATCTTGTAACATTGTTGATCTAAAATAGGATTTAAGAAATTTTAATTTTGAAAAATGTCTTTCAATAGTAGCAATTGTTACAGATATTGTTAAAAATATTTTATAAGCAATGCTTAGGTTTGGAAAAGAATCAAATCTTCTTATATATTCTAATATTTCTATTAGTATATTAATTTCTTTTGTTTTTTTTTACTTGCTATGCATAAATAAAAACTCTCTCACATGTTGCTCTTAGGCCTTTGTTATATTATATATATATATATATATATTACATATTAAATTTTTGGGTCTTTATGATAGGAAAAAATTACAAAGGGTCAATAGGTTAATGAAATGTAAATGTAAATGAAATACCAAAAGATAACCAAATGTAAATGAAATACTGCACCATCTCTTAGTACAGTATTAGCTTTATACTTGATTATATCAAACAAACCAGGAGAACTTCAAAAATCAAATTTACAATTCCCCTGCTAAGTCTATTACTGCTAGTAATCCCAAAATGCATATGTTAACTATGCTCAGAATC
The DNA here is from genome assembly GCA_030762895.1 of Sophora flavescens. Taxonomy (NCBI): domain Eukaryota; kingdom Viridiplantae; phylum Streptophyta; class Magnoliopsida; order Fabales; family Fabaceae; genus Sophora; species Sophora flavescens. The sequence continues at coordinate 45,792,191 of CM061063.1, forward strand.
AAGCCAATCCGCCACTTCCTAGTATCCATTTGTTCTTAAGAGTACTTAAGAATTACTATATATGAATATATGACCTGCCTTTCGCTGTGATTCTTTTCAATATTGCTGGTTACATTTGGTCTCTGATGTCCAAACTCAAGGCAGACGTGGCTTCAAATTACTGAATTCAGTTGACTTATTTGGAGATTATGGTAAAAATGGAATGTTATCTCAGCATTTTCACTCTTATAAAAAAAATAATTAGTATTTTCTCAAATTGTTTAGCTAGCGATTGCACAAGATTACAGGAGTCCTCTCAACCTAGCGTTTTCAGCATTTTCTCAGATTGTTTAGCTAGCGATTGCACAAGATTACAAGAGTTCTCTCAACCTAACGCTTCCATTTGTATGGCCAAGAAAGCAATACGTACCGAGACAGGATTTTTGATAGGGTTTCTTAATTAATTAGAGATAAAGCTAGCTTTCCTTTCATTCTATGGCCAAGAAAGAAAGACAGGTCGGCTCCAGTCTCTTTCATCTCCGACTTTCGAATGCTAGGAACTAGGAAGAGTAGAGTAGATACCTATGAGAAAAAAACATGTATGGGCGAAATATTAAATGCAGTATACACTATATAGCATAAGAGCACATATTAAAGCGCTCCGAAGGTTATAGGTTTCTTTTGTTTTTCTCTTTTTTTGGTGAAAGCTATATTTTTTAGGAGTATCATATTTTTCTCTTCATTTATAAGAACTATGTTTTTCTTTTTATTTATGAGTTTATTGTTGCTGGATAAAAAAAATGAAGGAATTATTTCTCTCAATTTCTCTCCATTTTTTATTGGCAGATTCTGGTTTCCATGCCTGCCTGAAACCATAAATATCCTTAGTTTGAACTGCCGAGGCATGGGTAACCTGTGTATAGTTAATTTCTATCAACAAATACCTCGTTTGATGTTATTAGCCAGACGCGTTTTGTCGTTTTCTCTTTTTAACTTTAGTTTTTTTAGTTTATGCAAATAAAGTCGAAGATAATTGGTAGTGTATTGAGCCTTTCTTGCAGGTAGCTCAAAGCATCGACTTTGATCACAATTTATGTGATGAGGGAGGAAATTTCTTCAAAGCTAAATCTTATAGTTATTCTCCCAGATTCCAGGTGCAAAAAGAGGAAGTCATATGCCTCCTTCAAGAGGACCAAGTTAATTATAGGGGTGTTATTTCAAATTGTAAGAGTCTTTTATCATCTTATGTTAACAACTCTTTGATGGAGTTTGATAGGAGGAAAGTCCATATAGTTGCTCACTCTTTGTTAGAAATGGCTACATATATTATTATTCTCCAAGTTCGTGATAATGTTACCAAATATATTACATTCTCCATTATTATTGAAATTACTTAATTTTTTTTTTAAAAACACATCTATTAAAACATACATATATACACATTATTTTAACTTTATATAGTTTAAATAAATATTTGTATTTTTTTCTAGCTCCAAGGTCATGCTCGGCACAAAAAAGGTGTGGTGGCTCTGCTCCTTCTGTCGCGGTGGAGTGGAGAGGTGAATACCTAGTATATATATAGGCACTCCAAAATAGCCTACTTTTGAAACAATTTATTAAAGTAATCTTGTTTTTGCAAATGTGGAATTTTTTATTATTTCTTTTTCTCATTGTATGGCATTAGTTTGACTAGCGCTATTGACTGACACGTGTCAGTGTCTGATTAGTTCGTCAGAATTCAAATAAATGAATAAATAAATGTTTGAGAGCGCCACGTGTCGCGTTCCGGTGAGTGACTTCATTTCAACTAGCGCCACTCACCAGAACGCGACACGTGGCACACCCCTTATAAAATAATAATATTACTTATTAAAAAAATTTAAAAAATAATATTAAAAATAAATAAAATTTATTCAATTGCTATTATATAACTAATAACACTAAAAAAATTAAAACAATACTTAAATAATATTAAAAAACAACAATAATACCAATAAAGAATATTTAAAAAATCAAAACAATAATTATAGCATAACATGAATAATTAAAGAATATTATTAAATTTTTAGTTTTAATTTTTAATTAATATTTATATAATAGTAATAATAATTGATAGTTGAATAAGAATTTAAGAGTGTAATTAATAGTAATTTGTAGTTTTAATGATTATTGTTATATTATATTTAATAAGATTTTTAATTAATAATAGTAATTTGTAGTTTTAAGAGAGTTTAATTTCTACGCACTGTCAGTGTAAAATTTTTTACACTGTCAACCAATCAGAAATCATTGTATATGTGACTTTTAAGGGAGTTAGGATAAGAGTAAAACGTTTTAGCTTATGTGACAATTTCTGATTGGTTGACTGTGTAAAAATTATTTACGCTAACAGTGTATACCAATTAAATCCTCATAGAAATTGGTTAATTTTTTTTATTTTTTTATTTTTATTTTTTAATAATTAATATTATTATTTTATTAGGGTGCACCACGTGTCACATTCTGATGAGTGGCGCTAGTTGAAATGGAGCCACTCACCAGAACGTGACACATGGCGCTCTCAAACATTTCTTTTTTTACTTTTATTTTCTGGAAATTCTGACGAACCAATCACAGACTGACACGTAAATAATAAAAAATTCCACGTTGGCAAAAACAAGATTACTTTGATAAATTGTTTCAAAAGTAGATTATTTTGATAAATAGTTTTTAAAAGTAGATTACTTTACTCAAAAAGTCAAGTAATGGTAGGCATCTAATTCTTGAACATAAAACTAGGGACATCAATTCGGTGTTTCTTTCTTCTTTAATGTATTTTTGAAATGCGGATATATAAACAATATAAAGAGTAAGTGAGAGATAAAAATAAACATATATGATATCATATACAATGTTTAAAATTTGATTTTCAAAAAAGAATGGGGTTGAGGTACTCAATTGGTTTGGGGTGGGGTACTCAATTGGTTTGAGGTAATGATATAAATAATTGAAGGAGTTTGAGTCATAGGATTCAAACCGTGATAAAAGAGAAAAAAAAAACATCTAACATATTAATATTTGGTTATAAAAAAAATAGGTGAGAATGATGAACAATATAGTAAACAACAACTTGGATATTTTGCTATTTATCGATGAGGTAGCATGAGTACATGGTCTAATAGTGATGCAGAGCATACTTTCCAGAATTTTCACAAATTTGTGAACACTATTGAATCGCATAAAAAAGAATCAGTATTAATTTTTTTCTTGTTTAATATAGTTTTAATTAGAAGTGGGTGACGTAACAGGTTCTTCAACAACATTTTTAACATTTTATCAAAAAAACAAAAAACAACATTTTTAACGTTATCATATGAAATTAAAATTGATGCATCAGAATACATTTTATCTTTATTCTGTTATGTTTGTTAATTCAGTTAGTTAGTTAGTCGAAGAAGTTAGTTTGTTGAGTTAGATAGCTTGATGTGCAAGCTAGTTGGTTAGTTGTAGAAGTCTATAAATAGACTTGTGGTAGTGATCAAATGTGTAGAGAATATGTGTAAAGTGAAAAGTGAAAAGTGAATATAGTGCAGTGAAGTTTTTTCAGAAACACATATACTAGTTTTCCATCTTTTCAATTCTCTGCAGAATTACTTTCTCTTTCTTTCTTTCTTTTTTTCTTCCATTGCTGTGTTTTTTTCAAGTGTATGCCTTTGTTCCAACATTTGGTATCTAGAGCTAAGTGAGATCCTGAGAAATAGTGTTCTTGGTTGAAAGATCTTGTTGCAAATCGTGGCAACAACCATGGCTGCATCAGGTGGGCATTTCCCAGCAAGTCTTCCCATTCTTGATGGGAAGAATTATGACAATTGGTGCACTCAAGTAAGGGCAATCTGTGGCTTCCAAGATGTGTGGGAGGTGATGACAGAAGGTGGAGTGAGGGAACCAGGCAGAAGTGCAACTGAGGAAGAAAGAAGCGAATTCAAGGAGCTGAAAAAGAAAGACTACAAGGCTCAATTCATACCGCATCGTGTGTAGATTCTCAGACATTTTCGAAGATATCCATGGCACCTACCGCAAAGGAGGCATGGGATATTCTTGCACGGGCTTGTCTTGGAGCCGACAAAACCAAGAAGGTGAAGCTTCGGACTCTCGGAAGGCAATATGAACTGATAGAGATGGAGAGCGGTGAAGGGGTTGGAACTTTCTTCAACCGGATCCTAACCCCGACCAACTAAATGAAGAATTGTGGAGACACTGCATCGATCACAGCAGATAGTGGAGAAGATCCTAAGATCAATGCCCTCCAAGTTTGATCATATAGTTGTCTCTATTGAGGCATCGAAGGACCTTGCACAATTAAAGATTGAGGACCTGCAGGCTGCATTCGAAGCTCAAGAACAAAGGGAACAAGAAAGGAATGCAAGAAATGGAGTCAAGATTCCTGAGCAAGCCTTGCAGGCTCAATCAAGCCTAAAAGAATCCAGAGAAGGAAACAAAACCAAGAAAGGGAGAGGCAGATGGAAGGTTAACAGGGAAAGGCATCAGAACAGCTTTGAATCAAATAAAGATTACCAAGATCAGAAGGGCAGTAATCAGCAAACCAGAAGAGGTGGAGGTGGCCCTCGAGGCAGAGGTGGCAGAAGGAAGGGTGAGAAGTTTGACAAGAGCAATGTGCAATGTTATAATTGCTCAAAATGGGGCCATTTTGCTGATGAATGCTGGAGCAATAACAAAAGGGAACCGAGGGGAAATGAGGCACAGCTAGCACAGGAAGATGGAGATGACTCAGAACAAGTGATGTTGCTGGCTACTACCAAGAATGAGGGTGACAGCACTGGTTCTTGGTACCTAGACACTGGCTGTTCCACTCATATGACAGGAACGAAGGATTGGTTTGTGAAACTTGATGCCTCATTGAAGAGCAAAGTCAAATTTGCTGATGACAGAACTCTCACATCAGAAGGGTGTGGTTCTGTGTTGATAAAGAGAAAGGATGGAAGGCATGCTCTCATTACAGATGTGCTGTATGTTCCAGGTATGAAAAACAATCTTCTAAGCCTTGGTCAATTATTAGAGAAAGGCTTTACTATGAGGATGGAGGACAGTGCATTAAAGGTGTTTGATAGCAATAGAAGGTTGATACTAGTAGCTCCATTAACAAAGAACAGAATCTTTAAAGTAGAGATCAGCATAATGGAGCATAGATGCCTAGCTACTGCTGTGAATAGAGAAGAATGGCTATGGCATTTTCGATTTGGACATCTAAACTTCAGGGACTTGAATCTTTTGAAAAGATTCAATATGGTTCATGGCCTTCCTCATTTACAAGTGCCTAATGAATTGTGTGAAGAATGCTTGGAGAGCAAGCAGCCAAGAAATGCATTCAACCAGCAAGTGCCAACCAGATCCTCACAGAAGCTTGAGGTAATTTTCTGTGATGTCTGTGGACCATTCCAAATTGAATCACTTGGAGGAAACAGGTATTTTGTATCTTTCATAGATGACAAAACCAGGAAGTTGTGGTTATACTTGATCAAAAGGAAAAGTGATGTGTTTGAAACTTTCAAGAAGTTTAAGTTGCTTGTTGAAAAACAAAGTGGTAGATTTATTAAATGCTTAAGAACTGATGGAGGTGGTGAGTATGTGGCTGGGGAATTCAACAGTTTTTGTGAAGCTGAAGGTCTAGTACATGAGATCACTCCTCCATACACCCCACAGCACAATGGCACTGCAGAAAGGAAGAACAGAACCATAGTCAACATGATCAGAAGCATGTTGAAGTCCAAAGGCTTGCCAAATCAGTTTTGGGGTGAAGCAGCAGTCACTGCTGCATACATATTGAACAGATGTCCAACCAAAAGACTCAATGGAGTAACACCTGAAGAAGCATGGAGTGGAGTCAAGCCAAGTGTGACTCATTTTAGGGTCTTTGGCTTAGTGTGCTACAGGCACATTCCAGATCAGCTGAGAAGAAAACTGGATGATAAAGGAGAGCAATTGATACTTGTAGGGTATCATTCAACTGGAGGATACAAGTTGTATAATCCAAGGAACCAGCAGATTGTTATCAGCAGAGATGTGATCACTGATGAACACAGGTGCTGGAATTGGGAAACAGAAGCCATTGAACCACAATCAAAGACACTGGTAGATCTCAGTTTTGATGAAGAAGTGATAAATCCTACAACAGTCCCTCAAAGCAACAGGCCACAGAGACAGAGACATGTTCCCTTAAGGCTGCATGACTATGAGATGCTGCCTGACTCCAATGTAACAGCAGAAGGTGATTTAGTGCAGTTTGCACTGTTCTGTGATGCAGAACCAGTTACAATCGAAGAAGCTATGAAGGATCCAAAATGGATTAGTGCCATGGAGGATGAATTGAGCTCAATTGAAAGGAATCAAACCTGGGAACTTGTCCCACTGCCATCACAGAAACAACCAATTGCAGTCAAATGGATCTACAAGGTCAAGGTAGGTCCAAATGGGGAGGTGATCAAATATAAAGCCAGACTTGTGGCAAAGGGCTTTCAAAGAAAGGGCGAGGATAGACTATGATGAAGTCTATGCACCTGTGGCAAGGATTGAGACAGTAAGACTGATTGTGGCAATTGCAAGCATGAGAAACTGGACCTTGCATCAATTGGATGTGAAGTCAGCTTTTCTCAATGGACCAATTGATGAGGAGGTGTATGTGACACAGCCTCCAGGCTTTGTGATAACTGGTCATGAAGGTGAAGTCTTTGAAACTGAGAAAGGCCTTATATGGCTTAAAGCAAGCTCCAAGAGCTTGGAACAAGAGGATCAACAGCTTCATGATACAAAGTGGTTTTGAAAAATGCAATTCAGAGCATGGTGTCTATGTTAAAACAACCAATGCAGCTGACCTGCTACTGGTGTGCTTGTATGTGGATGATCTACTGGTCACAGGAAGCAGTGAGGCTGAGATAACTAAGTTCAAAGTGCAGATGATGAAGGAGTTCGAAATGACAGATTTAGGGCTGCTGACTTACTTCTTAGGAATCGAATTCACAAGGACTGGAAGAGGTATTGTCATACATCAACACAAGTATGCAAATGACCTCTTAAAAAGGTTTGGCATGATGCATTGCAACCCTGCATCAACTCCTGCAGAACCGGTTTACACCTTGAGAAGGATGGAAATGAAGAGTTGATAGATCCTACCCACTACAGATGAGATAGTTGGATCACTAAGATACCTTTGTCATTCCGCACTGATCTAGCATTCAGTGTTGGCTTGATCAGCGAGGTTTATGGAAAGGCCAAGGACATCACATCTCGCTAGCTGCCAAGAGAGTGTTGAGATATGTAAAAGGCACTGCAGATTTTGGAATCTTATTTCCAAATGGAGATGAGAGGAGAGAAGAAGAGCTAGTGGGATATTCTGATGCAGATTGGTGTGGTGATAAAGATGACGGGAAAAGCACTCTGCAGCCATGTTTTTCTATGTGGAAAGGCCTTGATTTCCTGGAGCTCAAAGAAGGAATCAATTGTGGCATTGTCTTCATGTGAAGGCTGAGTATGTGGCAGCTTCAATGAGTGCTTGCCAAGCACTTTGGTTGGACACATTGATGCAGAAATCCAGATAAAAGACTCTAGTGTAGTGAAGTTGTTAGTAGATAACAAATCTGCAATCAACCTTGCAAAACACCCTATAGCTCATGGAAGAAGCAAACACATAGAAACAAGGTTCCATTTCCTAAGAGACCAAGTAACCAGAGGAAGGTTGAAGCTGGAATATTGCAGTACCGAAGAGCAGTTGGCAGACATATTGACAAAACCTCTGAAGCCAGAAAAATTCAGAGACTTGAGAACCAAGCTCACGGTTGTATCACTAGCTGAATTGACACACGAATGATATGTTGCAAGTGATAGATGGAGGCTAGGGTGCCAACATAGTTGGGATGTTAGTCTCCATAGTGATGCAATTAGCATATCATTGTCTTCTCCCAAACTGAATTAGGGAGGTGTGTTAAGTTTGTTAATTCAGTTAGTTAGTTAGTTGAAGAAGTTAGTTTGTTGAGTTAGATAGCTTGATGTGCAAGCTAGTTGGTTAGTTGTAGAAGTCTATAAATAGACTTGTGGTAGTGATCAAATGTGTAGAGAATATGTGTAAAGTGAAAAGTGAATATAGTGCAGTGAAGTTTTTTCAGAAACACATATACTAGTTTTCCATCTTTTCAATTCTCTGCAGAATTACTTTCTCTTTCTTTCTTTCTTTTTTTCTTCCATTGCTGTGTTTTTTTCAAGTGTATGCCTTTGTTCCAACATATTCTCTCTATTTTAATATATATATATATATATATATATATATATATATATATATATATATATATATATATATATAATAATCGGTTTAATTTTGTTTCAAAATTCTTAAATCCGATAATAATCAATTATCATGGGTTTGGTTCGAACTCAAACATTATAAAAACCCGAACAATTTGGGGTTTTTGACCAAATTGAGTTCCTTTTAGAAACTATTTATCAGTTTAGGGTTATTTTGAAACTATTTACCAATGGGGGTCGTTTTGGACACGCGACATATTTTATTATTTTTCACTGACGGGTCAAAGGCGCAAATCCAGATGGCGCCTACACTTTTAAAAAAAAAAAAATATATATATATATATATATATATATATATATATATATATATATATATATATATATATATATAAAAGAGAGGCGCCATCTGCGGTGGCGCCCTGCAAATGCGCCACGTGGCACTGCAGGGGCGCCCCACCCCACCCCAACCCAACCAAACCAAAAATTGGACTCCTGCAATTTTAAAGAAACAATGCTACAATTTTAAAGGAACAACGCTACAAAAAAATTATACTATAAGTATAAGGAGTAACGATGACATTAATGATAAAGTATCTATTTAAAACAACAAGAGGCAATAAAAAAAATCACGTAATAATAAGTAGCAAATAATAGCAGAGGAGCCATAAAAAAATAGTAGCAATAACAATTTATACCAATAAATATTCATCAATTATTACAGTAGTAAAAAAAAATTTATTTGGATCAGACTTTCCTCGGACATCTACTGATCAAAATTCAGAGTATGATACAATATTTTATCAATACACAAGTCTGGTTCTTATTTGAAATTTTTAATTCGAATTCATTTAAATTTAAATATAATTTACTACTATCATTTTATAATTATCGAATTATATTTTCATTCAATTTATTTGCAAAATTAATTCACATACTTAGATGGTACAAATGCCAGAAAAGGTGAGGATTTTTTAGTGTGGAGTATTTTGAATTCCAAGATTTCTTCCATTTAGTGGCACCTCTAGTTTCGACCAAAAAGCAGTGAAGTAATTCCTGATTCATCTTCTTATTGGTAGGTACTTACAGAAGGACAAAGTTAGTGGTCCCGAAAGCAATACTGTATATTATGAGCTTGCTGAGAGAGCTTTAGACGGAACCATCAACGACAGGATCAAGGAATATTCATCTCAGGTAGTGTTTTGGAAAGTAAACTATGCAAGTTTTGTGGTTCGTTCTTTCCTTCTTATTGTGGGTAGTGTTAAATGAACTTTAAAAAAAAGGAAAGAACTAACCACAAAACTTGCATAGTTTACTTTCCAAAACACTATATGAGGTGAATATTCCTTGATCCTGTCGCTGATGGTTCCGTCTAAAGCTCTCTCAGCAAGCTCGTAATATACAGTATTGCTTTCGGGACCACTAACTTTGTCCTTCTGTAAGTACCTACCAATAAGAAGATGAATCAGGAATTACTTCACTGTTTTTTGGTCGAAACTAGAGGTGCCACTAAATGGAAGAAATCTTGTAATTCAAAATCCTCCACACTAAAAAATCCTCACCTTTTCTGGCATTTGTACCATCCAAGTATGTGAATTAATTTTGCAAATAAATTGAATGAAAGTATAATTCGATAATTATAAAATGATAGTAGCAAATTATATTTAAATTTAAATAAATTCAAATTAAAAATTCCAAATAAGAACCATACTTGTGTATTGATAAAATATTGTATCACACTCTGAATTTTGATCAGTAGATGCCTGAGGAAAGTCTGATCCAAATAAATTTTTTTTTACTATTGTAATAATTGATGAATATTTATTGGTGTAAATTGTTATTGCTATGATTTTTTTATGGCTCCTCTGCTATTATTTGCTACTCATTATTACGGGATTTTTTTTTATTGTCTCTTGTTGTTTTAAATAGATACTTTATCATTAATGTCATCGTTACTCCCTATACTTATAGTATAATTTTTTTGTAGCGTTGTTCCTTTAAAATTGTAGCGTTGTTCCTTTAAAATTACAAGAGTCCAATTTTTGGTTGGGGTGGGGGGGCGCCCTCTGCAGTGCCACGTGGCGTACTGCAGGGGGAGGCGGCACTGCAGATGGCGCCTTTGAAGGCGCCACTGCAGATGGTGCCTCTCTTTTATATATATATATATATATATATATATATATATATATATATATATATATATATATATTAAAAAGTGTAGGCGCCATCTGCAGTGGTGCCTTTGACCCGTTAGAGTGAAAAATAATAAAATATGTCACGTGTTCAAAATGACCCCCTATTGATAAATAATTTCAAAATAATCCTAAACTGATAAATAATTTTTAAAAGAAACCTCGTTTGATCAAAAACCCCCCAACAATTTGTTTCATTTCAAATTTTGGAGCTCATTGATTTGATCTGAATTAATTGAACATCTCAATCACACACTGTGACTTTAGACGCATGCACGGATATAGTACTGTACTTGTGTCATTTTCCACTGTAGCCCGGTCCGATCAATAAAGATATATACAGTAGCTTAAGCAATTACATAATTAAAAACTTGGTTTCCACTTTCCATGAATACAATACGAGTGGTCAAAACCTGAGTACACTCCTGGAGAATAAATGTAATTAAAATCAGGAAAAAAAATAAAAATTGGGAACCCGTTTCTTTCTGGGGGTCGACGGAATCCATTAGTTGCTCATGGGATTTTTCTTCATTGGATAATCGTATCACACGTTCAGAATGCAGTTTTACATGTCGCTGCATGAGGCCGTGCAATTAAGGGATCAGAGTCCTAAGTCCCAACACACCCACTGCCGATCCTATAATCAGTAAGGCTTTCTATTATGTAGGCCCATTTATTTTATTTATTATCGACTTGGGCTCAGAATGGGCTATTCCGTAAGTATAACACTGCTTGTTGTGTTATTTTTTTTACTAAAAAAATATTCATTCATTCAAATTGATAAAATATATAAAAAACAATACGAATTCAACATCGTTAGAAACTAAAAATGATGAATCTGTGAAAAAACTCACAGCACCTAGGTTAATAGCATAACACGACAAAATGCCTACAAATGTGATAAAATCAAAGTGACCGGAATACTGATGCCTCCGGATCTGTAACGTTGACGTCCAAGTCTTGATTGAATCCGTAATGGATCGAAGCCGATCTCTGCCAATCTGAACCAAACGAACACTGCAACAAGACGGGAAACCAAACGACGCCGCAACAAGACGGCAAACAAAATACCGCCGCAAGCAGACGACAAAAACACAAAAACAAAAAAGAAAAACCAGACCTGTATGGAAAAATCACTTATTTAAATAAAAGAAAAGAAAAAAACGATGTAGATGGATGATTCCAAGCAAAAAAAAATCTAAAATCACTTCCTTCCGATGGAGGAGGAGGAAGGAAAAGTAAAAAAAAAAATGAAAAAAAGGAAAAGAGGTCACTCTTATATTTTAAAGTTTATGAAACTATTTAGGGAGCTGCAAACTACACTCAATGTATTGCTCTTCCAGCCCCACTCTTTACATCTTAACATATAAAATTACTGCTTTGCTCATAAAAAATTCAAAAAAAAAAAACTTTTTTTCCTTCATCTTCATCGAGCAGCACACCCCATACTCCCAAAATCCCTCTATGGTCGAACACACCCACACCCACACCCACACCCCTTCATCTCCTTAATTCATATCCATCTCCTATTCACATGTGACTGCTAAACAGAAGACCAAGAAAAGTTAATTGAAAACCAAAGGGGAAGCAACTATCAGGAGTCAAAAAAAAGTAGCCAACAGTGAAATAAAGGAGACGAAGCACATTGCAGAAGGAGCCAACAGGCCCCAGGTGAGGTTTCACAGCATCGTGGAAGCTTCGGAGTAGCGATGGTGTGTGGCAGGCCGACCCAACGTCAATATAGATCTAAAGCGAACTCTAAGTTGAGGCCTTTAAAATTTAATAATAATATTTTATAATTAAGTAATTTTTGTATAAAAATTAAAAAGTGAGTATTAAATTTATAAATAATCACATATTAACTTTTGATTTAAATAAAAATTTTAAAAATAATATTTTATACAATGTAAATGTCATTTTAAATCTTAAACAAACAAATATTCCTTTCAATTATTTTTAACTTTGTCCTATTTAATAGTTTGAAATTATTTAGAGAAATGCCCAAGAATAAAAAAAAAGAAAAAAAAGGCATAAATACATAATATGTTAAAATTCATGGAAGTCCAGCACCGTGGATTCAATCACGGATTAAGGGGAAAATAAAGCAGAAACTTAACCACCATTCAAAAGAGTACAATTGTGTACTTGTTGCATACAATAGTTAGTATATATGTATGTATATATATATATATATATATATATATAAGTTTGAGGGTGAGGCCTAAAGCAAGGGCTTCAGTGGCCTCACCCTTGGGTCGGGCTTGTTGTGTGGGTGGTGCAGAGAAGGAAGATCCTGTATATTACAAAAAAAATGGTTACAAATTGTTTGGGGAGCTGTTACTCCCTCCCGCTCCAACGAAGATCCGCCTCTACCTCTCTCTTTCAGTCATATATTATTCTCCTACAGCTTTACCCCACTTTTCTCTTTCTATTTTTCCTTTGGTTTCATTTTCTCATTATAGCCCCATTATCATCTGTCCCACTTTTCTGTCACATTCTCTATCTCCTACCAATTACAATTTATCACTTAATAAAATAAAATCTTAATTCATTAACATTTATGCACATTATCAGTTTTTGATTGGTTGCGGGACACCGAGACACAATTTTTTGGGACAACAGATTTGTATCCTCCCAGTTCACTTCATGCTCCTTGTCTCCTTCTCTCTCATTCATTATTGAGTTTTCTCTAGATTTCTCATATCTCTCATTCATTATTGATCTTTGATAAAAAGTTGACAACACCCTCGAGGCATGTCCGGCCAATGGGTGAGGCCACTAAAGCCCTTGCTTTAGGCCTCATCCTAAAACCTTATATAATATTGTATGCATATGCTACAAGTTTGCAACTAGGCCTTGTGGAATGTGTGGTAAGTTCCTGCTTTTTTAATCTCTCTTTCCGGAACTCCTGCTTGCACCCGTATTTCTTTCCCTTTATATGCCTTTTATTTATTTATTTATTTATTTATTATTTTTTACTTTATTCTTGAAACATTTATTTAATTATATCTTTTATTTTATTCAAATAATATCAAACTATTAAACAAAACAAAGTTAAAGATTTAAAGTGACATTTATAATGTATAAAAAGATTATTTTTAGATTTTTTTATTTAAATTAGAAGTTAATTTATGATTATTTATAATTTTAAAGCTCATTTTTATTTTTTGTAAAAATTACTTGTTTATAAAATATTATTATTAGTTTAAAAAGGTTCTCACGTAATGTCGCGACCGAAAGGAAAAACTTGGTTTTCCTTTTAGAGAAAAAAAAAATATGGAGTCACCACCAACTTTAGTTAATTTCGGGAAAGTTGGAAAACCCTTTAAGAAAAAACTTTGGGTTCGGGAGTCGATTACGTCTAGGGAAGACATGAAGACTTAACCCCACGGCACCCTAGAACATCTATAAAAATGGTTACCCAAAATTAGTTGTGTAAATTATTAATAACTTTGAAAATATTTGTTTTACCCTGAAAATCGTTTTTTTTTTAAAAACATCTTTAGTTGTGAAATTTTTGATTAAACCTAAATGAGTTTGAACATGGCACGTAAGTCCATAGGGCAACCTCAAAATCTAAAGGGTTGAACATGACACTTGTCATAGGGCAACCCAAGAAATAAGATTGTTTTAATTAAGTAATCATCTTCTATTTTTATGTAAAATAAATAATTTTACCTCTTGGAAGTAGAACAAAAATGAAACGTAAAAATGAAACGTTTTACTAACTTATTCAGTAAACAGAGACACAGAAACATCATAGTAAACAGAGACAAAGATGAAACATTTTACTAATTCATTCGGTTTACCCAAAAACGAAACATATAGCACTCATCATATCGACTCATTCAGTTTCGATATCCATGGATTCTCCTTTTGTCATAAACAGAGACACAAAAATAAGAATGTCAAGAGAAACTTATGAATAATATCAACAAAGAGAATAAGGATTACCAAATGAGAGCAGAATAACAATGATTTTGTTTTCTCCCAGTGGTAAGATTTCAAGATCAAAACCCTTACATTTCAATTTCACTGACTCTTTTAACTCTCCATTCTTCTGAAAATTTGGAACCACTCTAATGACAGAAGAGAAAAAAAAACTCAAATCCCTAATATCTTTTCTTCACAAAAAAAATATCAGATAAAAATTCTCTCTCCCTCTGTCTTCTGCCGTATATACCTGCTCTCCTCTTTGATTTTCTCCCCCCGATTTTTTCTCATTTTTTATAGATGGAGGAGAGGGCTTCATGCTTCTTCTTACCCAGTGGCTTCAAGGTTGGTCTTCACGAAATCCGGGGCTTGGGTGGTTTTGAACAGAAATAGCATGTGTCCAGATAGGGGCGGCGCGAGCAGCAGAAAGGAGGTGATTTGATGTGAAGGTTGCGTGTTTGAAGAGAGAAGGAGGTGGGGGTTTTGTCTGATATGTAAGATGAGTTCTTTATGATTAGGAGTGGGGCTGCTAGGTTAAAATGAGGGAGGGGATGAGGAAGAAGAAGAACCAATGGGTAGAGGAGGCGCAAGGGCGGTTGGAGAGTGGGAGGAGGAGAAGAGGTCTTGTCTGATATGTAAAATAGGGTTTTTTAGGGTTAGGAGAAGTAACTCCATCTCCTTTCTTCTTTACGCTGATTGTCCTTTTCTCCTTCTTTTATTCATCCTTTCTTCATTATCTTTTTCTTCTTCTTTCTTTATTCTTTAGCCTCCAGCCTGAAAATAAAATTGCAGTGGACGGAACCTCTTCGTCCAACAGAAACTTAGATATGCAAAATTAGATATGCACTGGACGGACCTCCTCGTCCAATAGAAGTTTAAACATGCAATGGACGGAACCTGTCCAACAGAAAATTAGATATGCAATGTACGGAACCTCCTCGTCCAATAGAAAATTAAATATGCAATGGAAGACCTACTCGTCCAACAGAAACTTAAACATGTAATGGAATGGACAGGACCTCCCCGTCCAATAGCAAATGCAATGCAATGGACTGGACCTCGCAGTCCAACAGCAAATGCAATGGACGGGACCTCCCCGTCCAACAGCATGTGCAATGTAATGGACAGGACCCCGCCGTCCAACAGCAAATGCAATGTAATGGACTGGACCTCGCCGTCCAACAGCAAATGCAATGTAATGGACTGGACCTCCCCGTCCAACAGCAAATGCAATGTAATGGACGAGACCTCCCCATCCAATAGAAAATTAGTTATGAGCCTCCTCCTTTCTTCATTTTTTCCTTTTTCTTCTTTCTCTCTTCACTATTATTATCAGTCTCCCTGAAACATAATAACATAAAAATTAGAATAAAATGAAGACGGACAAAAATGGGTGTTCACAGTTGCCCCTCTTTACTTGTTGTATACTAGAAGACATGATTAGTCGTGACTTTTCATGTATTGTAGTAATGAACAAGTAAAGAAAATGAACACATATTTTGGTCGAAAAAAACGTGAGGAGCTCATAAGAAAACCTTACAGTTTGAAAATAAAATTGCAGTGGACGGAACCTCCTCGTCCAACAGGAAAGTAAATATGCAGCGAGCTTCAGAGCTCGAAAATAAAATTGCAGTGAGCCTCAGAGATCAAGAGTAAAAATGCAGTGAGTTGCAGTGAGCCTCAGAGCTCGAAAATAAAAATGTAGTGAGCCTCAGAGCTCGAAAATAAAATTGCAATGAGCCTCAAAGCTCGAATAAAAATGCTGTGAGTCTCAGAGCTCGAAGATAAAATGCAGTGAGCCTCATAACTCGAAAATAAAATTGCAGTGGATGGAACCTCCTCGTCCAACAGGAAAGTAAATATGCAGCGAGTCTCAGAGCTAGAAAATAAAATTGCCGTGAGCCTCAAAGCTCAAAAATAAAAATGCAGTGAGTTGCAGTGAGCCTCGGAGCTCGAAAATAAAAATGCATTGAGCCTCAGAGCTCGAAAATAAAATTGCAATGACCCTCGGAGCTTGAATAAAAATGCAGTAATCTGAAACTAATGAGAATCCTTTCCTTTTGAAGACATCGGAACAAAATGCTCCATGGAAAAACTTCCACCAACCAAACCCTTGTTCACCGACCACTCTGGGACGAGGCATCATTCATTCTTTTAACAACATGGGTCACCCAATAATCTGATAACATATGAGGTGGATGTTATGTTTATTCTCCCAAGCTTATTTGCATCATTCTTTTGTCGCCCAATGCATGCTATCTCTTCCATTGAATTTGAAGTATTGAGTCCTTTTGGTTCAAACCATTCATTGGTGCTACCATTAGAATTATCAAATCATACCATTAAACTTATATTTACTTTTAACCATAGTGATTAAACATGAGAGTGAACACGACATGGGAGTGTGAAAGAAAAGCCTCTTACCTTAATATGAGAATTTAGTTTGTTAACAATATGAGAGCAAAGAAAATTACGAGAATCACATAAAATTTGCCCCAGTGTTGGTCCTTTGATTTTCATTTAATTGATTCCCCACAGCCTTTTGATGACACAGATCTTGGCTTCCGTTTCTGATTCTTCAAACACACCTTCTCCAATCATTCTTTATCAATCTTACCCCAGTATAATCAGCCGGATAAATTGCCCCAGTGTGGTGAGTGCTTGCATAAATTTTGGACCATATCCTCCTCCTAGGCTGCCTTTGCAGGTTTTCAGCCTAAGGTTTCTTTACCCTAACTTTTGCCTAGGTTGCCCTTTTGGGTTTTCAACCTAGCGGGCCTTTTCTTTTTTTTTTTTTTTTCATTGTTCTTTGCCCTAACTTTTTCCTAGGTCGCCCTTTCAGGTTTTCAACCTAGCGGGCCCTCAAGCGTAGAACTTTTTCACAGTATCAGAGTTTACCAGCCTTGGTAACTCTTCCCTATCCATGTTTTGCAGAATCAAAGCTCCTCCTGAGAATGTTTGTTTGACAATATAAGGACCTTCATAATTCGGTGCCCATTTGCCTCGGGCATCTTCCTGATTATGAAGGATTTTCTTTAAAACCAAGTCTCCTGTGCAAAATTCTCTAGAGCGAACCTTCTTACTGAAAGCTCTTGCCATCTTGCTTTGATACAATTGCTTGTGACAGATAGCTACCAGTCTTTTCTCTTCTACCATGTTCAACTGCTCATATCGAGTTTTCACCCACTCAGATTCTTCTAATTCTGCTTCCATCAAGACTCTTAGAGAAGGGAGTTCTACTTCGATAGGTGATACAACCTCCATCCCGTACACCAAAGAGAAAGGGGTTGCCCTAGTGCTTGATCGTATGTTAGTCTGATAAGCATGTAGAGCATATGGCAGCATTTTGTGCCAGTCTTTATAATTTACAACCATTTTGGCAACGATCTTCTTGATATTTTTGTTTGCTGCCTCAACTGCACCATTCATTTGAGGTCTATAAGGAGCTAAATTGTGTGTTTGATTTTGAAACCATCGCAAAACTTTTGAATCTCAGCACCATTAAGATTAGCAGCATTATCCGTGATCATCCTCTCTGGGATCCCGTATCTACTAACGATGTCCTTCTTGTGGAACTTGAGAAACACCTTTTGAGTTATGCTGGCATATGAAGTAACTTCTACCCATTTAGTGAAATAGTCTATCGCCACCAAAATGAAACGATGACCATTGGAAGCCTGGGGATTAATGGGACCGATGACATCTATTCCCCACATCGAAAAAGGCCATGGGGATGTTAAATTTTGCAGTGGAAATGGAGGTGCATTAACCCGGTATGCATACATCTGACATTTTTGGCATTTACGAACATGCTCTATACAATCTGACTCCATAGTAGACCAATAATAACCACTTCTGAAGATTTTCCTAGCCATCATATGACCATTGGCATGAGTTCCACAGATTCCTTCATGAACTTCGATCATGATCAATTTAGCTTCGCGAGCATCCACACATCTGAGTAGGGTACCATCATATTCTCTTTTATACAGGACTTCCTTGCTTAAGAAAAAGGCCATAGCCAGTCTTCGGATGGTCTTTCTATTTGCTTCGCTCGCTTCTGCCGGGTATTCCTTGTTCTGAATATATTGCTTGATATCATGATACCAAGGCTTACCATCAGGTTCTCCTTCCACATGGGCACAGTATGCTGGTTCTTCTTGCACTCTAACTTGGATGGGTTGGACATTGGTATGGATATCTAGCTTGGCCATAGCAGCCAGTGTGGCTAAAGCATCAGCAAACTGATTCTTGTCTCGAGTTAAATGCGAGAAAGTAATCTCGTCGAACTTTGCAATCAACTGAGTCAAGTATTTCTGATACGGAATCAACTTGGAGTCTTTGGTTTGCCATTCACCATTGACTTGGTAAATGATTAGAGCTGAATCCCAGAAGACTTTCAACTGCTTTATACCAAGTTCAAGTGCCATTTGTAATCCGCCAGCACATGCCTCATATTCTGCAATATTATTCGTACATTCAAATTTCAGTTTTACGGCCACCGGGTACTGCTTGTTGTTTGTTGAGATAACCACTACTCCTATACCACTGCCATGCACATTGACTGCTCCATCAAAATACATTTTCCACACATCTTCCTGTTCTTCATCTTCCTCGAGGGACATTATCTCTCCATCTGGGAACTCGGAATTGATAGGCCATCCATCCTCAAGAGGATTCTCTGCTAAATGATCAGCAATCGGACTTCCTTTGATGGACTTCTGAGTCACATATTTGATGTCAAATTCTGACAATATCACTTGCCACTTCGAAACTCTTAAGGAGGTATGAGGACTTTCGAAGATATACTTCAAAGGATCCATTCGAGAAATTAACCAAGTGGTGTGATATAACATTACCGTCTGAGTCTTCTGGAGGTCCACACTAGCGTACAACAAGTATTCTCGATTGCCATATAATGAACTTCACAGGCATTAAACTTCTTACCCAGATAGTAAATTGCTTGCTCCTTCTTGCCAAATTCATCATGTTGTCCCAGCATTGCCCCTATTGAGGTTGGCAATATAGTGAGATAGAGTAACAATGGACGACCTTGGGTAGGTGGTACCAATACTGGGGGATTTAGTAAATATGTTTTTATCTTGTCAAAGGCTTCTTGACAGTTATCATCCCATCTTCCCGAATTATTCTTCCTGAGGAGTCTGAAGATTGGCTCGCATGTGTTGATCAAATTTGCAATGAAGTGCGCAATGTAGGTCAACCTTCCAAGAAAACCCCATACTTCTCGCTCGTTCTTAGGTGCTGGCATATCCTGTATTGCTTTTACCTTGTTAGGGTCCACCTTTATTCATTCTCTACTGACAACAAAGCCAAGTAAATTCCCTGCGGATGCACCAAAAGTATATTTTGCAGGGTTGAGTCATAACTTGTACTTCCTTAGCCGCTCGAACAACTTTCGCAGAACTGCTACATGGCTTTCTTCTTCCTTGGACTTAGCCACTATATCATCAACATATACTTCTACCTCCTTATGCATCATATCATGGAACAATGCTACCATAGCACGTAGGTAAGTGGCCCCAACATTCTTTATTCCAAAAGGCATCACTTTGTAACAAAAAGTTCCCCGAGGAGTGATAAAAGTTATCTTTTCTTTATCGTCATCATCCATGAGGATCTGATTGTACCAAGAATACCCATCCATGAAAGAAAACCTATGACTTCTAGCTGTACTGTCTACAAGGACATCAATATGAGGTAGGGGAAATCATCCTTTGGACTGGCTTTATTCAGATCTCGGTAGTCCACGCACATTCTGACCCTTCCATTCTTCTCTGGTACTGGAACAATATTAGCTACCCATTCCGGGTGTCTAGCTACTTCCATAAAGTCAGCCTCTAACTGCTTGGTCACTTCTTCCTTGATCTTCAGCGACATCTCAGGATGCATCCTCCTTAATTTTTGCTTCTTTGGAACCACATCTGGGTATAAGGGAGTTTTATACGATGCTATCTCAGGATCTAAACCGGGCATATCTCTGTAGGACCATGCAAAAACATCCAGATACTCTTCGAATAGTGCAACCATTTCTTCACACTCTGGGTTATCCACTATTTTCAACTCCTTTTTGTCTTCCTCGGTCCCCATATTGATCACTTCTGCAACCTCATCATTCGAGCTAATCCCTTCTTCTGACCGTTTCACCATCTTCATGAATCTTTCAATGTCTTCTTCTTCCTCATCGGATTCAAGGTTGTATTCATCAAAGGCCGCGAGGGAATCAATAAATGAGCTTTCAAAGTCCCTCTCCTGAGGTAAATCTTTAGTGAAAGAAGTATTCCTGGAAGAAAAAACGTCGGGAATAGGAGAAGTGTAGGGAAGAGTCTTATTCATGAAAGAAAAGTTTAAACAAAGTAAACAAATGAAAGAGAGAGAAACGATGGAACCAAAAGGAAAACACCATACAAGGTGCTACATTCTCATTCATGTCTCAAACAAAGTAAACATCAGTTCAAATTTAGTACAATAAGATAATTACTTCATGGAAATAACATCAACAAACGGTTCAGATCGCCAGTTATTGAGAACTTCATCTATTTCAGAGCTTAAGTTTCTTCCTTCCTCAGGCATGCGGGCAGCCATCCAGGTCAGAGATATGGTATTGTGAACTCGAGTTTGATTGGTGTTACCTTTCCTAGGTCACGCAGTGGTTCCCTGCTTCTCGAAAGTATGTGACTCTGTAAAGCATCCAAGAATCTCATTAGTAAACCAAAAATTTTTGTGTGTGTGTATGCATGTGCAAGTTAACACCTTTTGTTTGATCGCGAGAGTGATCTTAGGAAGACTGTCGTATACACCCATAGCAAGAATACTTATCCTGCAATCAAATCTAGTGGCATGGTTCCCTCTAGCTTGAATGCAGTTGGTATCAAGTCCAAGGGAGAATCCACTCCTCGATAGACCACACCCATACTAGCAACATCCTTATTTTTACGTAGAAAACACATCGTTTTTAGGGTAAAAATATAGTTGATGACGTATCTAAGGGAGAATGCACTCCTTGATAGATATCGTCTAAAAAAACGCTAGACAGACATTGATGAAAACTTTCATTCCATTATAAATATTTTGATACAAATCATGAGCCTTTGATCAAAATAAAAGAAACACATTGATAGTTTGCACAAAGCACTATGT